>JAODAL010024722.1:0-60000 GCA_025379985.1 Phyllomedusa bahiana | reverse complement strand
ATCGGGGAAAGGGCTTGCTCAAAAAAGGGCCCCGGGATTGAGGGGTTTCCTGGACCTTTTTGACGGCGATAAGCGAGGGCGGGGTTTGCGCAAACCGTGGCTGGCGGAATAAATTCAGGGGACTTCTGGGGCCCCGCCCTCCCCTTTTTTTTGGGGGGGGGACCCGAAATTGGGACACTCCCCCATCGTCTTCCCCTGTCCATGATGAACCGCTCCCCAAGAAAATTTCTGCGGAAAAAAACCGGGGATGGTTTGCAATTTTGTCATCATCATCATCACCCAAAAAACCCACAGGTGATTTGGTCGTCCGGGACTATCTGCATCCAGAAGCTGGGGCTACAAGCAAGGGGACTGAAAAGGTTGCCGACGCCCGGGATTTTTCCCGTTTGCCCGGGGCCTTCCTTCACCCTCCTCTGATGGCTTTCAGAAAATGGGGTCAGAGCGGGACAAAATCATCCTCTTGATTTTTTTAAAACATGCCTTTTTGATACCAACCGGATTTTGTATAAAAGGGTTTCTTCAGAAAATGGATTATCCCGTGGGGGGTTTAACCACGATTTTGGGGACTTTTGGGGGCTGCTTCATTTTGGGGCGGTCCCTGATGTGTTTTGATGACGACATTTTGGGCCGTGACTGCGAGGAGGGAGGAGGTAAGACTGTAGAGGCAGGTTCCCTTTAAAACCACTGAAGGACAAAATTTGGCGACGATGTTCGTTATTAGATTCAAAGGGCCCTGCCCCAGCGTTTTGACAGCCCCTGACGGTCCTCCCAACTGACGATCCGCTGGCATGCGTTTTGGGGGCCCAGCACTGGAAGGAGCCCCTTCTCTCGTCCCTCTCCCTCCATGTCTCCCCCCCTCTTTGTCGTTTACCCCCTGCATTTGTTTCCCATTTCAAAATATAAAAATTTGAAAAGGTATGGAACTTTTTGGAAAGTCTTTATTAAAAGAGGCAAATCACAGCTATTCTCAAATCCCCCTAATCAAAACAAAATTTTCGGATTCAAATTTAACTGCAAGGTGTCTATCAACAAATTGGCTGGGCCAAAAAACCAAAAAAAAAACGTATTGTTTTGTTTTGGTTTTAATAAACGGGAATTTTCCCGGGACCTTTCAATTTACCCCGTGGTGAAAATGAAATTTCGGGTTTTAAGATTTTCGGGAGATGCGCGTCAATGAAAAATTTCGGGTGCCCCAAAAAATCAAAAAAAAACGTAAAGTTTTTGTTTTGGGATAATAAACGGTATTTTTTGGGACCTTTTCAATTTCACCGTGGTGAATATAGAATTGCCCTTTTAAGATTTCGTAGATGTGCGTCAATGAAAAAATGCTGGGTTTTGCAAAAGTCAAAAAACAGTAACTGTTATGTTTTGGTATAATTTAAAAAATTTTTTTGCAAAAATTTATAAATTTAAATGTGGTGAAAATTGAAATTTCCCGTTTTAAGATTTACTTTGATGCTGCGTCAATGAACAAAGCTGGGTGTGCAAAAGTCAAAAAAAAACGTTTTTTGTTTTTGTTTTGGTATAATAAACGATTTTTTTTGCACCCTTTTAATTTTTTCCCCGTGGTGAAAATAGAATTGCCCGTTTTTTGGGTTTACGTAGATGCTCGTCAAAGAACCAAAGTGGGTGTGCAAAAAATCAAAAAACACGTAAAATGTTATGTTTTGATATAATTAAAAGGTTTTTTTTGCACCTTTCCAAATTCCCAACCCGTGGTGAATTTTAGAATTGCTGTTTTAAGTTTTTCGTAGATGCTGCGTCAATGAACAATTTCTGGGGTGCAAAAAATCAAAAAAAAACGTAACTGTTATGTTTTTTGTATTATACCCCGGTATATTTTTTTTCCCCCTTTCAATTCACCGGGGGTTAATTAGAATTTTCTGTTTTAAGTTTTAGGGATGCTGCGTCAAAGAACAACCTGGGTGTGCAAAAGTCAAAAAAACCCCGTAACCCGTTATGTTTTTTTATTTTTAAAAACGGTTTTTTTTTGAATCTTTCAATTCCTGTGGTGAACCCATTGAAATTTCTGTTTTAAGATTTACGGGGGGATGCTGGTCAATGAAAAAATGGGTGGGTGCGCAAAAGTCCAAAAAAAAACGTTTAAATTTTTTTTGTTTTCGTACGATTTTCACGGTTTTTTTTGGCAACAAAAAACCTGTGCTGACTACAAAATTGCTGGGTTTTTTAATTTTAAATGCAAAAGGGGGATATATCAATAGTCACAGGGGTAATGGGTTAAAAATTGGGAAAAAGAACCCTATCTGAAAGGGTTTTCTGATAATAAAAGTGGAGTTTTGTAAACTAACAAAGAGACCTGCAGGCTAGAAATGATTTGTATTTCCCAAAATAAGTTTTAGGCTGCCCAATATCCAGGAAATTTTTTTCAATAGCAAACTGTTTAAAAATTTAAAGATATTCCCCCTACAATGTTTTCACTAAATCTTTGTGAACTTTATCAGTTTTTCTTTATAGTAGAGCTTGTCTGTGTTTTGCCAAAGCCCCCCCCCCCCCCCCCCCCCCCCCCAACGCCGTGAAATTTACGCGGTAGGGTGTGTTTAAAATTCTCTAGCTAATACAAAAAATCTTCAAATCTTTAATCAAAACAAAATTTGGGAAAGGATCACAGAAATTAGTAGAGGTTTCTCTGTGCAAAAAATAAAACAAATTTTCGCTGAGTGTTTGGCCACAGGCAGAGCGCGGGTTTCCCTACCCCTTTTGAGACGTTTGGAGACACTGAGGCTAAAAAAAGGGAAACGCTGTTTTATGTAAAACAAAGGGTCTTTGGGGTTTTTTCCACCCACCCCGAAACCAACCCCCACCCCCGGTCAGGGACGTGGGAAACCCCAACATAAAAACCCTGTTTCTATTCTGAAATTGATTTGTGGCCCCCAAAATTTACGGAAGCCCCAAAAAAGGCGCTTTCTTAATAAAATTGATGAAACAGTTTTTAAACCTTTAAATTTTCGCATGATCGGGGAAATTTTCGATCCCCATAAAAACCTTGCCGTTTTTCAACTTTGTCGATTTTAAAAATCGCCCCAAACATTTAAAATTTCTGGGGACAAAAAAAAATTTTTAAATATGCAAAAAAAATGCAGGAAATTTGTGGGCCCTTTTAAATTTGTTCTGGAAATTTAGTTTCCCCTCCTTTCAGTTCCTGCATACTTGTCTCACATCGGGATCTCATTATTTTCCCGTTTTGAGAACGGCCTTCTAAATAATTTGGGGTTTGGGGGGCCCAAAAGGGGGGGGGACCACAGGGGGCAACATCCTAACAATGTCAGGGTATAAAGGAATTGCCTCAGCCACAGTCAGTTTTGATGAAGGGTTTTAAAACTCTTCTACTTCTTTAAAAACCGGGGTAAAAAAATTTTGCTGAAATTGTTTCCCTATAGGAGCAAAATCTTTTCCCTGTGGCAGCGCTTTCCCTGCTCCATGTAATCAATTACACTCCTCATGTGTTAAGGCTGAAGATAGGGGAAAGCCAGTTTACTGCCCGGGCCCAATTCCTCTTGCTTTTGATTTGTCAAAACTAACTGGCCCAAATTTTTATTATTTATTTTGGGAGTAGGGGGTGGGGTCCATTTTTTGACAAATCCAAATCCTGCAAAATAGCCACCGGTTTTCCGCCCTCCACGACCCCGGGACTCCATACCCCTGCCCAAAGGGTTAACATTTGTCAACAACTTAGTTTAAACAAGCCCCTTTTGCTGCGGGGTTAAGACACAGCGAGAGGACATCCCATCCTGATCAGGGAAACTAGAGCTGAGAGAGATGATTGGTAACTTTGGGGAAGCTTCTGTACCAAGCAGGAGATAAAAAAACTGCTCTAGCTCTGAAAGGAAGTAAAATAAAAAAAACAGCAAGGGTTATTTTTTTTTCGTCTTTGAATAACTTTAAGCAGGTAGGAAAAGCAAATAATGTGGTGACAAATACCCTTTTTAAAATTCAGAACACATTTCTTGTGTGAATCCCCTTAAAAGGCTGGATGTGAATAAAAAGTTTGTCTTAAACACATTGGTAAGTTTTCGGGGGGAAAACATTTGGGGGCAAAACAGGTAGGATTTTTGGCGTTTTAGATGCCAATTTTTATGCTCATAACAATAGTATAGAATGGGGCTTTTTTTTATGAACATGTCTACAGTGGGTCATAAATCGGGTTTGGCTTCCACGCTAAGGAACTTCTGGTCGGGGAAAAACCATTGTGGTTTATCTGTTTCCAGTTTGAAAAGGCTTAGATTTGCTGTACGGGAAGCTAAAAATATGTAGCTTCGTACGGTTTATTTGTGCCCCCACCTCCTGCACGCCCCCCCCCCCCCCCCCCTCCCAAATCAGGCGCATTACAAAGTGGCGCGGGCGCTGTGTAATGCGCCTGATATTGGTGTACGATAGTTTTAAAAAACTATAGTGAATGGGGCTGCGCTAGATGTCGGGCTAAAAAAGCGCAAGCTTTTTGGGCAGCCACGTTCTTACATGTCACCCAAATGTTTACTTTTTTTTCAATATGCATTCAAATGGAGTATAAATTGTTTTTTTAAATTAGGCATTTTGGTATCTTTTTCCCTTTTTTAAATAAATCGTTTCTAAAAATTTACAAATTCAAAATTTTATTGCATAAAGTTACCCAAAAACCCTTGACGGTTTGCAGATTAAAATTTCTCTTGCTTGCCATATAGAAATTTAGCTTTAATCTTTTTTTACAGTATTGAAAAATTTATTTTTTTTCTTTTTCAGGGCTTCTTCTTGAAACTAGTCATCAAAGGGCAATCGGGAAGCCGAAAAAAAAGGGTTTAAAAAAAAAGGGCACATCGGTTTTTTAGAAAAACCTCTCTTTTTGGGGGTTTGAAGGCTGGGAAAAAAACCATTACTTTGGGTTGATTAGGAGGAAAATTTGTTACTCAATTGTAAAGGTTTGGGAAGAGATTGCTTGGGACGCAAAGGTTCAGAGGGTCCCTGATACATTTAAAAGGGGGGCCCTTCATGTTATCCCCCCCGGTATTCAAAAACACCCCTTTCAAAATTTTGGGAAAGGGAGTATTTGTGGAAGTAAAAATATATAAGGCTATGTCCACACGAAAATATTTTAAGTGGGAAATTCACTCGTCAAAACAAAAAAAATTTAAAAACCCTTCTCCTTTAAACCTAAAAAAAAAAATGTGCTTTTATTGTTCATAAAATGCATTTTTTTGACGGTGGGGTTTTTCGCCTTTAAAAAATCAAAGAAATTTTAAAAAAAGGTTTTCATTCTTTGTTCGGGAAATATGTGGAATTTTTCACATTAATGTCAATGGGGATGCCAAAAAAACCTTGTGAAAAATAGGGCCCCAAAACCTTTTTTTTTATATGTTTTTAATGGGGATAGTATAATTTTTTGAACCCCTGTTTTGCCCTAGAAAGTAGTAGAAGGTGAAGAAATCAGGCGGTACCTTTTAGAGGTAACTGGTATATTTGTTTGGGGAGCTTTGGGGGAAAATAGCCCCTTCTTCAGAAGTTTATATACCACCAAAACCCTGTCTTGAAGAAGGGAGCTAGTTCTCTCAAAGTTTACCAAACAAATATTAAATAGTTAGCCTCTAAAAGGTTTCTGTGTATAGGAAAAAAAAAGTCAGCTCACCCTTAAAGGGGTTTAAAGGGTGGCCCTTTTTCCATTTGAAAACCCCCACCCTCCCCTGCTCAGAAAAATTGCACACAATGCATGTAGAAAAAAAACTGTTTGGGGCAAAGGGAAAAATTTGGGCGGGGACAATTTTAAAAATTAAAA
Organism: Phyllomedusa bahiana; assembly: GCA_025379985.1. Taxonomy (NCBI): domain Eukaryota; kingdom Metazoa; phylum Chordata; class Amphibia; order Anura; family Hylidae; genus Phyllomedusa; species Phyllomedusa bahiana. Next base: position 54,236 of record JAODAL010024722.1, on the reverse strand, counting down.
AAGCACTTTATTGTTTATCCAACTAAAAGGGAAATTTAAATTTAAAGGCAAAAAAAAAAAGGGGAGAGCAAAAAAATGAAACACTCGTGGTTTGGTTTTGAGAGTCTAACGCGTTTCGGGCGTCATGGGGCCCCTTTTCGGGAGCAAAGAACAGAAAAACACCCTGGTTATTTATATAAAATATCATAAAAACATTTAACTCCCTATTGGCGTGTTCCCCGGGTTTTCAGTCAAAAAAATGCCCTACCAAAAACCCGGGGAAAAGAGTTATCGCTGTTTTAAAACCCGGAAAAGGAAAGCAATTGCATGTTTAATTTTCCAAACGCCTGCGCAAAAACTCAGATGAGCCCAAACCCGGAATTTTGGGGGAAGCTAGAATGTGGGTGGATTTAAATTAATTGCTACTGGGATTCTGAGCGGGTAAAAACCCCGGGAAAGAAAAAAAAAATGTTACAGTGAGTTTAGATACATTTTCCAAAAATTGTTAGATTTTTAAAAAAACAAAAAAACTAAAGCAAAAATAATTACTAGAACAAATAAACAATACTTATTTTTAAAGGGAAAATTTAATAATTTGGGGATTTTCCCTCTTAATTTGAGCCCCAAAAGGGAACATTGGGGGTTTAGGGAAAGAATCCCAAAAAGGGCCCTCGGGTCCCTCAATCTTTTTTCCCGATCACCTCCCCTTTTTGCTTGAATACTTTTTCAATACCAAAAAATCTGAACGGGAAATTTTCCCTTACCATTGTTTTTTTTCGGCCAAAAATGCCCTTGGGAAAATTGGACTTAATAAGTTCCAATTTAACCAAACCCACATCCCTTAGATGTTCCCCCCCGGGGAAAAAACTAAAATTTTAAGCTTCCTTTTTTGGGGGATCCTAAAATATTGTTTAAAGTTGCTTTTGCTACACTTAGCTATTTTTAAAAACTTCACTAGTATTTTCAGGTTTTTATATTGTTTTTTTTATTGTATTTTTTACTGTTTTCAATGTTGGGGAAAAAACCTTACATGGAAAAAACAAAAATTTCACATCTTAATGGATTTCGAACCCCAACGGTAAAAACCTAGATGGTGGTAAAACCCGGTTTTTGGGCCTCCAACAGGGGACAGGGATTAGGGAAAGGGAAAATCCCCTTTAAAATTTTGGGTTTTTTTAGTTACAATTTTTCACACCCTCTGCTTGTATTTTTATTTACAATGTCTTTATCTCTTAAAAAACGGAGGTATTTGTGGGTAATATTTTTTGATTGTGCAAATTGTTTTCTAAATTTTAGGGAATTTTAAATAAGGGGAAAAAAGACTTTTTCCCCACTTTCTTTTGAAAGGGGAAAACTAAAAAGTATATCTAGATTTTTTTGCTACAATATTTGTTTGCCCCTAAGAACCCAAGGGGGGTAACCCCCTTTTCTTTAAAAAGTGAAAAATATTTGTTGTTCTTCAATTTTTTTGTTTGTTGTTGCCCGCAATTTCGTTTGGCTCGCACCATTTCACCAAAAGGGATGGCTTTAGTTGTGCCCGGGATGGGTGACTTTTTAATGCAGGGGTTTGGGGTTGCCGGAATGGGCTTCGGAAAAAATGGTTTTTGGGGATTATTTCATTTTGTATAAACCCCCAAATTTTAAATTTCCCCAAAAAAAGGTGATGTTAGGGAAATTTTCAAATTGGTATGTGGGAAAGGGTAAATTCAATGGTTTTGGTTTCAGGAAATCAATAAAGTCTGGTACGGCGACCCCAAAACCCCCCCAAAATAAGCAGGATGTTTTATGTTTCTGCCGTCCCAAAAAAGGTTTCCCGAGGAAAAAGGATTTTTCAAAATGGTGAAAATTTACATTGCCCAACACCGACATCACCCGATTTTGCTTGGGGTGGGCGAATACTTGGCCCCCCTCGGGTGGGCCTTTTTAATGGGAAAAAAAAAAATTTTCAATGAACGAGGAAAAAAAATTTTGTGTTAAAAAAAAATTTAGTGAATGCAAAATATATTGAAAATGGGTTTTCTGTTTTGGGTGGAAATTGTCTTTGATGGAAAATCTAGGGCCAATTTAAAACCCATATTTTGGGAAAAGCATTTTTATATAATGAGACAACATAAAAGGCTGACCCCCGGGCCACCCCCTTTGCCACCACTTTATCTTGGGGCTAACTAGAAATCCCTTTGTGTCCCTCAGGGGAAACCAAAGGGAAATCTCTGAAAAAGAGGTGTAATAACAAATCCCGCCATTGGCATAGTTGTTCCGAAAAAGACCCCAACCGTTTCGATTGGAAAGCATTTTATTTGGAGTTTACTGTTTTTTTTTGTAACCTTCGGAAGGCAATACATAATTGGGAAATTTAAAAGGCTTTTAAATTTCCAAAAAATTTTTGCCTCCTTACCCAGAAAAACAAACCTAAACTCTCCCCCTCAAGCCCAAATTTTTGTAAATCCTCCAAATTTTTTTTTCGGGGGTTTTTTTTTAAATTTACCATTGGTTCTTTATTTCAAAAAGTTGTTTCATGGGGAATTTAGTATTCTGATGTTTTTCATAAAGGGCTACGAACCTCCCTTATCAGACTTTTTAAAGGGGAAATTTTTTGAAATTTCCCCCTTTTGTTCCCGTAACGGGCCCTTTTTTTAAATTTTGGGGGGGGGAAAAATTTTGAGTAGTGGGTTTTTTTGTTTTAAATTTTTGCAGTTTTCTTTAGATTTTTTGTACCAATAGGTGAAACCCCTCCATGGAAAGGGGTTCTGACTGTACAAAAGGGGAGAACTTCTATTATGAATTTTAAAATTTTCTGTTTGGCCATTTAAACATCATTTTTGCAAGAACCCTCACCTCTAACTCCCGGCCCAAAATTTAAATAGACACATTTTTTTCATCAAAATTTTTTTTAAGGAATTAAAAATTTTGGGTTGGGGGACTTGTACGCTCAAAAAGAATTTAGGGCCCATCCTCAATGTTTCCCTGTGAAAAAAAATGTCGGCGGGACAGTTAAGCCCCTTTTAAAAAATTTTTTGATGCCCCTTCCAACAAAAAAAAAAATCAAAGTCCTGTTCAACTGCAAAATGAGCCCCGGGGGACAACACTTGGATGTGATCCTCCCTCCAAAATATATCAAAAAGGAATTCACAACATCTAGTAAAGGTTTCAGAGTTTGGGGAAAGGGGTTGTTCTCGTTTCATCCTTGGATTTTTTTTTTGTGTTTTTCCTGCCCCCCCCCTCCGGGAAATTGCCCCCTTTGAACTCTTCTGGTTTTTTGAACTTGATTGTTTCTTCGTTTTTTTAATGAAGATGTACGGGCAGATGGCCCCTCCCCCGATGTATCCATTAGCATCAACTTTCTGAGTCCCTGAAACCGAAACTAACATTTTTTCCAAAAATCTTCCCAATTTTCTCCAGCTTTTTTATCTTGGGTTTTGGGTTTTTAAAAAAGATTTTGGGTTTACTGGGTTTTTAGATATCCATCTTTTTCCCTTCGTAAAAATTGATCTTTGTGTTGTCGAACCCAAAACCCTTTGGGGAATTTTGGTTGCTTGATTGGGTACCCCCAGGGTTCTTCTTGTTTGCATACATTGTCCTGTATTTGTTGTAAATCATTTTGAAACGTGGAAATATCCTGGAAAATTTGTAACTCTTTATCCAATAGTGATATTTCTTTGGAAATTTCTTCCAAATTTTTTTTCTTTAAGTTTTAGTAATCAATTCCCCAAAATTGTAAAAAACACTTGGATAAGATGGAATTCCATTTTTGGGGGACAAAATTCCCGGGGGAATAGATTGTGGTAGGTACCTTTTTTTAAACGGGGACCACGTTTGGGGCCCTTTCCTTTTCTAAAAATTTTTTAAAAAGTTGTCAAGGGCCCCCCAAACCCCCATTTCTTGGGCCCTAAGCTTTTTCCATTTTTTTTTAAAATTTAAATGTTGAAAATTTCAAGGGGTTTCTGGGGTGGTGTCCCCCGGGTTTTTATCAAGGCCCTTTTGGAGCTCTTTCTTGTCTCATTTTTTTGTATGCCATTTTCAAATAAAACACCTATTTTGGGCCAAAAAAAGGCCCCTTTGGGAATTAAACCAAAAAAATATATATTGGGAAAAAAAAAAAAATTTTTATTTTATGAGAAAAAAAAACCTTGTTGCCCTTTAAAAATTCAAGCTGTCCATAACCTGCGGGGAAGCACGACTTATAACTGGGAAAATAGAATGTACGTAAAAGGGAAAAAAAAGTCAGCTCCCTTAAATCCCCTTTTAGCAGGATGGCCTATGTCCCTTAAAAAACCGCACGGGGTTCCCCCCCCCCTGCTCCGCCCCATAACACAATTTGCATGTAAAACAAAACTGTGGGGCAGGGTAACATGGACGGCCGGACAAATTAAAATTTTTAAAACAGCCCCTTTATTTTATATTTTAAATTAAAAAAGGGAATTTAAAAGTGGGAAAAAACCCAAGGCAGAGCAAAAAATGGGAAAAAAAAAACCCCGGTAAGGTATGAGAGTCCCAACCCCGTTTGGGCGTCATGCCCCTTTTTTCCGTAGCAAAGAAAGAAAAAAACACATGGTTATTTTTTTCTAAAATATCGTAAAATCATTCAATCACCTATTGGGCGTGTTCCCGGGTTTTCCACTCAAACCCGCCGAAACCAAACCGGAAATGACGTATCGCTGTCAAACCGGAAAGGAATGCAATTGCATGTGAATTCGAAGCGCCTGCGCAAAAGCCCGGATGAGCCCAAACCTGGAATTGGCGGAAGCTAGAGTGTGCGCTGGATATAAATCATTGCTACAGGTATTCTGAGCGATAAACCGGGAAGAGAACCAAAAAGTTACAGTGAGTTTAGATACATACCAAACATTGTTAGATGTAAATAACAAAAACACTAAAGCAAAAATAATTACTAGAACAAATAAATACTACTTATTTTAACGGAAAATTCAATAATGGAGCATAATTTCCCTCTTGAGATTGAGCCCGAATGGGAACATTGTGTTTAGGGATAAGAATCCAAAAGGCCTCACGATCCCTCAATCTTTTTTTCCAGATCACCTCCCCTTTGTGCTTAAATACTTTTTCAATACCAAATATCTGCAACGCATTCACATTACCATTGTGATTGTCGGCAAAATGCCTTGCAACATTGGACTTAATACGTTCCAATGAACCACCTACATCCCTTAGATGTTCCAGGAATCTAACTTTAAGCTTCCTTATGGTGGATCCTATATATAGTACGTTGCATATGCTACACTTAGCTATATAAATCACTGCACTAGTATTGCAGTTGATATATTGTTTTATATTGTATTGTATACTGTTATCACTGTTGGAAAAAACCTTACATGGAAAAGCAAAATTACACATCTTACATGGATGCGATCCACAACGGTAAAAACCTAGATGGTGTAACCAGGTTTTTGGACCTCCAACAGTGACAGCATTAGGAGAAAGAAGATCCCTTAAAGTTTTGGGTTTTTTAGTTACAATCTTCACACCCTCTGCTAGTATTTCATTTACAATGTCATCATCTCTTAACAACGGCAGGTATTTGTGAACAATATTCTTGATCTGTGCAAATTGTTTACTAAATTTTAGAATCAAATACGGGGAAGAAGACTGTTCCCTACTTTCTTTTGTAGGTGAATCTAATAAAGTATATCTAGATTTCTTTGCTACAATATTTGCACAGATCAAGAATATTGTTTACTAATACCTGCCGTTGTTAAGAGATGATGACATTGTACATGAAATACTAGCAGAGGGTGTGAAGATTGTAACTAAAAAACCCAAAACTTTAAGGGATCTTCTTTCTCCTAATGCTGTCACTGTTGGAGGTTCAAAAACCTGGTTACACCATCTAGGTTTTTACCGTTGTGGATCGCATCCATGTAAGATGTGTAATTTTGCTTTTCCATGTAAGGTTTTTTCCAACAGTGATAACAGTATACAATACAATATAAAACAATATATCAACTGCAATACTAGTGCAGTGATTTATATAGCTAAGTGTAGCATATGCAACGTACTATATATAGGATCCACCATAAGGAAGCTTAAAGTTAGATTCCTGGAACATCTAAGGGATGTAGGTGGTTCATTGGAACGTATTAAGTCCAATGTTGCAAGGCATTTTGCCGAAAATCATAATGGTAATGTGAATGCGTTGCAGATATTTGGTATTGAAAAAGTATTTAAGCATAAAAGGGGAGGTGATCTGGAAAAAAGATTGAGGGATCGTGAGGCCTTTTGGATTCTTTCCCTAAACACAATGTTCCCATTTGGGCTCAATCTTAAGAGGGAAATTATGCTCCATTATTGAATTTTCCTTTAAAATAAGTATTGTTTATTTGTTCTAGTAATTATTTTTGCTTTAGTGTTTTTGTTATTTACATCTAACAATGTTTGGTATGTATCTAAACTCACTGTAACTTTTTGGTTCTCTTCCCGGTTTATCGCTCAGAATGCCTGTAGCAATTATTTATATCCAGCGCACATTCTAGCTTCCGCCAATTCCAGGTTTGGGCTCATTTGGGCTTCTGCGCAGGCGCCTGGAATTCACATGCAATTGCATTCCTTTCCGGTTTGACAGCGATACGTCATTTCCGGTTTGGTACGGCAGTTTTGAGCTGAGAACCGGGAACACGCCAATAGGTGAGTTGAATGATTTTATGATATTTTAGTATAAATAACCATGTGTTTTATCTGTTCTTTGCTACGACTAAGGGCGCATGACGCCCGAAACGCGTTAGACTCTCATACCTTACCACGAGGTGTTTCATTTTTTGCTCTGCCTTCGGTTTTTGCCATTATTGAATTCCTTTTAGTTGGATATACAATAAAGTGCTGATTTTAATTTTAATTTGTCCGGCCGTCCATGTTACGCTGTCCCACAGTTTGTTTCTACATGCTATTGTGTGCTATGTTGCTGGAGCAGGGGACGTGCGGTTTCTAATGGACATAGGCCATCCTGCATCAAAGGTGAGCTGACTTTTTTTTGCCTATACGTACAGCTTGAAATAGGCCTTAGCAGAGCTGAAATGTCAGTGTCTGCTGTAGACCTGCTGAAAGCCTGCACACAATGTGGGAGCCCGAAGAGGCTGTGAAGAGTGAAAACGCGGCAACTAATCAGCTAAAATTTTCTCTTTGCTCCTATGTCATCCAACAGACAATTTTTTTCTTTCATTGATCACAGTATTGCAAGTGTATTACAGAAGGTGTGTGTCATGGGGTTGATAGCCATATAGAGAGTTGGGATGTCAATTCTTATGGAACTAAGATGGTTGCTAGAGGCAACCAGGTGTCTTCTGCTCCTACTGGTCTAGTAGAGGCGAAAGTGTTACCTGATATGCCCACTGCAAGTGTGTTGCCTAACAGGGAAAAGACAGATAGTGGATGTGGTTGCCCTGCCGCTATATGTATGATGACTGATGTTGCGTTTGTATACAGGGGCATATTTATAGGGGGTGCAGCAGTAGCAGTCGCTACTGGGCCCTGCAGTCTGAGGGGGCCCAAAAGCCCTTCTGCCACATAAGACACCAGTATTGTAAATGGTGCATGGTAACTGGGAGCAGGGCCGCCATCAGAAATTTCAGGGCCCCCTACAGCTAAAGCGCCTGGGCCCCCTGTTAATCCCGCCCCCTGTCAACCCCGCCCCCTGTCAACCCCACCCCCTGTCAACCCAATTGCCCCGCCCCCACCAACCACGTCCTACAACCCAACCCCAGGAAAAAAAGATGCAATTGCGCCATTGTCTTTGGACTGAGTTCTTGCTGAATTTTCCAGCATACAGTTTATCTATATTGTGTGGGTCAGTGTGTATACAAGGGCCAGCAAATACCACATGTCACCACGATATACTGACCAAACCAGCATACCAAGACCAATATAACCAGACAAAACACCAATTAATACAATACCGCCACATATCACTATGTATGGTGACTAATACCACTATAATGTTACTGACTAAACCAGTGTACTAAGGCCGATATTACCATAAACAACAACAATATACAAAGACAAAGTAATACCACAACATCATCATCACATATCTCCACTATAGAGATGCAGAATAATGCCACAATACTTTACTGAATATATAATCCACAATAAATAACACCAATATTACCGCCATACAGTGACCATATAGGGGAAAATGCATTAAAACTGTATAGGTCTAAATCTCACTTTGTTGCCCAAAGCAACCAATCAGAGATCATAGCAATCAATCAGCGTTCCCAGCGTTATTTTTTCAGAGCACTATATAAAATGAAAGTGGAGCTCTTAATGGTTTCTATGGGCAACAAGGAAAGTCCTACATCTAGACAGTTTTCCTACATGTGGCCCATAGTGGCAGATATAAGTTAACACAGTGCAGTTACATTTAGTGACTCACAGGGGATATCTGATAAGGTCGTTCACGTTCCCTTTTCTTCTCCATCCGGTCCAGGCCACCATGAGGACTTCTCCCTGCAGAATTCACAACACAAACACCTGAGACTCCCCACTTTATCACAATACCACACCCTATGTACAAACTTCCCATCCATAGTGCCCCAAATAGTAATAATTACCCCTTTGGTGCACTGGTCATTAGTTTTATAGGGTCCCTCGTAGGTAGGTAGCCAGGTATTAGGCCCACCTGTTGGTAGAGGGAGAACTTGAGTGGGGCCCCACATGGAGGAAACTTGAGTGGGGCCCCACTCAAGTTTCCCTACCTCCCCCTGCTCGGTGGGGCTCATTCAAGGGCCTCCTCTCCCTCAGCCGTGTGGGGCTCCACAGGTCCAGTGAGGGGCCACTCAAGGTCCTTGGGATTTGCTGGACCCCGCTCAAGGCCCCTGGGATTTGTGGGACCCCGCTCAAGGTCCTTGGGATTTGTGGGACCCCGCTCAATGTCCCTGGGATTTGTGGGACCCCGCTCAATGTCCCTGGGATTTGTGGGACCCAGCTCAAGGCCCTTGGGATTTGCAGGGCCCCACAAATCTTAGGGGCCTTGAGCCACAGGTATGTGGGGCCCCCACTGAAGGCCCCATGGATGTGGGGGGCCCTACTGAAGGCCCCAGGGATGTGGAGCCCCCACTGAAGGCCCCAGGGATGTGGGGCCCCCACTGAAGGCCCCAGGGATGTGGGGCCCTCCGCTGTAGGCCCCAGGGATGTGGGGGCCCCCGCTGAAGGCCCCAGGGTTGTTGGGGTCCCCACTGTATGCCCCAGGGATGTGGGGGCCCCCGCTGAAGGCCCCAGGGATGTGGGGGCCCCCGCTGAAGGCCCCAGGGATGTAGGGGCCTCCGCTGAAGGCCCCAGGGATGTAGGGGCCTCCGCTGAAGGCCCCAGGGATGTGGGGCCCCCGCTCAAGGTCCCTGGGATTTGTGGGACCCCGCTCAAGGTCCCTGGGATTTGTGGGACCCCGCTCAAGGTCCCTGGGATTTGTGTGACCCAGCTCAAGGCCCTTGGGATTTGCAGGGCCCCACAAATCCCAGGGACCTTGAGCGGGGGCCCCACATCCCTGGGGCCTTCAGCGGGGGCGCCACATCCCTGGGGCCTTTAGCGGGGGCCGCACATCCCTGGGGCCTTCAGCGGGGGCCCCCACAACCCTGGGGCCTTCAGCGGGGGCCCCACCTCCCTGGGGCCTTCCGCGGGGGGCCCCACATCCCTGGGGCCTTCAGCGGGGTCCCCACATCCCTGGGGCCTTCAGTGAGGGGCCCCACATCCCTGGGGCCTTCAGCGTGGGCCCCCACATCCCTGGGGCCTTCAGTGGGGGCTCCACATCCCTGGGGCCTTCAGGTGGGGGCCCCCCCACATCCCTGGGGCCTTCAGTCGGGCCCCCACATCCCTGGGGCCTTCAGTAGGGGCCCCACATCCCTGGGGCCTTCAGTGGGGGCCCCACATCCCTGGGGCCTTCAGTGGTGGCCCCCCATCCCTGGGGCCTTCAGTAGGGGCCCCACATCCCATGGGGCCTTCAGTGGGGGCCCCACATCCCTGGGGCCTTCAGTGGGGGCCCCACATCCCTGGGGCCTTCAGTAGGGGCCCCACATCCCTGGGGCATTCTATGGGGGCCCCACATCCCTGGGGCCTTCAGTAGTGGCCCCACATCCCTGGGGCCTTCAGTAGGGGCCCCACATCCCTGGGGCCTTCAGTGGGGGCCCCACATCCCTGGGGCCTTCAGTGCGGGCCCCAAATCCCTGGGGCCTTCAGTGGGGGCCCCACATCCTTGGGGCCTTGAGTAGGGGCCCCACATCCCTGGGGCCTTGAGTCGGGGCCCCACATCCCTGGGGAATTCAGTAGGGGCCCCATATCCCTGGGGCCTTCAGTAGGGGCCCCACATCCCTCTGGCCTTGAGTAGGGGCCCCACATCCCTGGGGCCTTGAGTAGGGGCCCCACGTCCCTGGGGCCTTGAGTAGGGGCCCCACATCCCTGGGGCCTTCAGCGAGGGGCCCCACATCCCTGGGGCCTTCAGTGGGGCCCCACAGGACTTTGAAGTAGCCTGCCATGATAAAAACAGGGGCCCGCGCTGCAAGTTAAGTTAAACACAATAGGTTTACATTCCATAGATTGAGTCGTCTCCTTACTTCTGCATCAGCTCCTGCATGAACGGAGCAGTCACCCCCCTCCTGCCTCTGGCTGCCGGCAGATCAGTGATGCCCCGCCCACAGGGCCGGACTCACTGATTACATTAGATGACGTCACCGGCAGCCAGAGGGAGGAGGGGGCGACTGCTCCATTCGTGCAGGAGCTGCTGCAGAAGTAAGAAGACTCAATCTGTGTAATGTAAACCTATTGTGTTTAACTTAACTTGCAGCGCGGGCCCCCTCCTGACATCACATTGCTTCACATGGTACAGAGAGAAGACCTACGGTCTAATCTCTGTACCATTACTGTGGAGCAAGGGGGCGGGGCCTGGTGGCGACGGCGGGCCCCCCCTCTGGCCGGGCCCCATACGGCAGTAGGGGTTCTACCCCCCTAATGGCGGCCCTGGCTGGGAGCCCCCATTTCACTTTTTGCACCAAGGCCCAAAAGCTTGAAGTTACACCTCTGTTTGTATACAGTATGTGTCTGTCTTTGACTCTAGCCGACTGTATTAGCTTGATAGCACACCAGATGCAGGAGTGGTCCTGACATAAGCTGAGAGTTCTCCAGTAGTGACAGGTACAAGAGATGTTGAGAAAGTATCTCCGCATTGTGCTGCGGAAAGTGAGGTGCTAGACACAACTGAGGAGAATGTGTGCTTAGGCACTAGTGAGGTGCTAGACACTGCAGAGGTGGGTGTATGCTCAAACACTAGTGAGGTGCAGGTGAGTCCTCAGACACTAATAATGTGTCAAATAATTTAATGATGACTGATAAATTATCTATAGAGATAGTGGTTTTCAGTGTTAACCTAGTGATGTAAGGGATGCCCTAATTTGTCCTTGGCTAGCCCTGCCTAGACAAAGCACCCACCCCGAGAAGGGCGATCCTGCACTTGAACCTTTTCCTGAAATATACCCTAGTAAATGGGTGACAACAGACAGAAGATAAAAGGAAGACAAACAGGAAACAGACATAAACAGACAACAAATAGAGAATAGTCAGATGGGCAGGTGTCAAACCAAAAGTATGAGCAGTACTGAGGGACAAGACGAGTAACCAGGAAGACAAGCTAAAATCCATAGAACCAGCAAAACAACAGCAGCAGAGCAAAAACCAACAGCTAGGACACAAGAAGCAATCACCAGCAGCACCAGCCTGACAGGAAGAGGTTTAAATACCCCTCCCCAGCCGGGGATTGGCTGAAATGCTTAACCCACCAAGCACCAAACCGCACCCTGGCTGAGGCTGCAACAAAACCATTAAAGGGCCAGTAGCACAGTCCTGACAGGTGAATGCTGGCAGGCGTGCTGAAAGGAGACAAAAGTCAGCATAATGCCACAGTGAGTAATGATGCAGTGGATGTTATGAACACTGATGTGGGCAGCACGGCAGACCAGGTTCCCAATGATAAGGAGCAGGTCTATATGCCAAAGAAAGCAGAGGGCCAAAACACTGCTGTTGGATGACCAGTGCAGAGATGTCTGAACAGCATCATAGGAAAAGTATTCTGAAACCCAGTCTGAACATTTATAACCCAGCATAAGTGACTTTGGGTTTGTAAAAAAAACTGACAAGGTGTGTGATGTTGCAGAGCATGTGTGCTGTATGCCCAGTGTAGGGGAAAGTAATCCTGCAGAGATGGTGACCACAGGTGAAATATCTGTTACTGGTGACGATAATCATGTGATGGAACGTGAAACACATGGCCCGTCTATTGCCCAGCAAGTGTTATGAGCCAATGTCTGAGCTTTGTGTAGACCATTTGGTCTCAGCCTTTGAGGATGTAAGAACGATGTTGCCATTAGCGACAGATGACAACATAGATGTTACCTGTGATGAGAGGCAGGTCACAGGTACCCGGGAGAATGTTTTACATGTAAGTGTAAAAGTGGGGTGCATTTCTATGGTGTTATGGAACGTGTGGGGTAAAAGCAAATCCCCGGCAGAAAATGAGGGGTCCTCCCAGATAAACCAAGAGTCACAGGAGTTATGCAATATTGTACCCCAACATAGGAGCTTTGATCCTAGAGGAACAGTTAAACATGTGAAAAAGTCCTACAGCCTTTATAATGGGGGGTATGTGACATAGTGAACTCTGGCAGTCGCATGTCTGTCACTAGGTGGCGTACAGCAAGGCACCTGCCACCAAGGTGCCTGCACGGGAGCCAGCAGTATTGGGGCAGTAACCACAGGTTACTGACATATGTGATAGTTAGGATAGCTGTGATGCAGCTAATATGGGCTGTCTTTTTGGAACGGATGTAATGTTGGGTGGGAGGCCATTCCCATGTTCCAGGCCAGGCTTTACCAGGTCTTTGGAGGCCTACTAAAGCCTGTTGCTCCAGATACCAAGAGGGCATTAGAGTTGCTACTTGGAGTTGAGAGCAACAGCAGAGCTGAATAGAGGGCTGTGACCCTTAGGCTTGGTGAAAACCTGAACCAGTAGGTAACTAGTAAAAGTGAATGGCTTGAGGGATGCTGGAACCAGTGGTGGCTGGTGAAAATACTGTTTGTTGTGCTGGGTAGTAGGCCCAGACCACTGATAGAGATAGGGAATCTCTTTATGTTTGGTTAGTGGCTAGATGGCATAGGATTTATGTTGTAGTGTTCTGTACTTTATCTTGCTGAAGAATAAAGCTGGCTGAGGCCAGTTTGGAAGTTTACCATGTGGTCTGAGTGATGTATGCATCGTGTGCCATAACCGTTTACCAAAAAAGGCAATCCCAGAGCTAAAGTGACCTCCTTGATTGCCCAAGAGCGGGCGGATGGATGTGAGTAAGGTTTACAATATGTACTCTGATTCTTTAACATACAATATTAATTGGTTTTAGGATGACTATTGTATGTTGAAACCATAACGATATGGAAAACTGGTAATTGGTTCAAAGGCCCCAGAATGTGACCCAAACATAATGCTAAATAAGAATAAAAGGTTATACAGATAACGCCTTATATGAAAGCAAATCCTTACATATAACAATCAGAGAGATGCTGGAAGCTGGAAATCACTTTCTACTTTGAGGAGCTTTTTGGGTCATGTGCCTTATATATAATGAACCAGAAAAAAAGAAAATGGCAAATGTGAAGAGCATTATAGGACATGTAGTACTGCACTGTATTGTAGAGAGGCACTACTAGACCACTAATCACTGCATGTACTTCACTAATACAGACGTTTCGCTAATAAAATATCCATGATAGTAGCCTGTATCAGTGTTGAAACCATAATCAACAAACAATGTCCCAGGAGAAAGCATTGTATGTTGAAAGTAATGTATCCTAAGGCCACTAATTAATATATATACATATATAATGTATTACATTATGATTTTGCTTAATTTAAGTATCATGTGAGAACTTTAAGTTTAAAAAAAACTAATGTAACTAAAGTGGTGTTCCGGGACCGATCAATACTCTTTAATCTGTTGGGGTCTGAGTAAAAATAGAAGAGAAGACTCATACTTACCTCCCGGATGCTCCCGTTCACTCCCGGCTGCCGGTCTGTTCATACAGGATGAAGCAGTGAACATTTTTCGTTCACGTAACAGCTCCAGCCAATTACAGCTCAGAAAGGTTCCATGCATGTGACGTTGGGGCTTGTAATTGGCTGGAGTTGTCACGTGAATGATGAAAGTTCAGTCCTGATGAACAGACCAAAAGCAGGGAGTGAACAGCAGCGTCCGGGAGGTAAGCATGAGTCTTCTCTTCTATTTTTACTCATAGACAAACAAGCTGAGGTCAGTCCTGTGGTCTGATAAAAGTAAAATTGAATTGTTTGGCCATATTGACCATCACTATGTTTGGAGGAAAAAGGAAGAAGCTTGGAAGCCTATGAACACCATCCCAAGTGGGGGCAGAATCATGTTGTGGGGTTGTTTTGCTGCAGGAGGGACTGGTGCACTTCACAAAATAGATGGCACCATGAGGAAAGAAAATTATGTGGCAATACTGAAGCAACATCTCAAGACATCAGTCAGGAAGTTAAAGCTTGGGCAGAAATGGGTTTTCCAAATAGACAATGACCCGAAGCATAATGCCAAACTGGTAACAAAGTGGCTTAAGGATAACCAAGTCAATGTTTTGGAGTGGCCATCACAAAGTCCTGATCTCAGTCCTATTGAACATTTATGGGCAACGCTGAAAAGGCAGGTGCGAGCAAGTCGACCTAAAAACATGGCTCTGTTACACCAGTTCGGTCGGGAGGAATGGGCCAAAATTCCTACCTACTATTGTGAGAAGCTTGTAGAAGGATATCCAAAACGTTTGACCAAGTCATACAATACTACCAAATACTAAAGAAATGCATGTAAACTTTTGACTTTGCAGAAAGTAATAAAAATGCCTTAAATATTTTATCTCATTATTGTGGCATTTGGCAAATATAAATAATTTTGGTAATCCTAATTGACCTAGAACGGGTAAGGTTTATTCTGATTTCATGTCAGAGAGTGAGAAAAACATGCATATGTGTCTTTTTATATAGTGCATGTAAACTTCTGGTTTCATCTCTCTCTCTTCACATTATTGTAAATATTGTATTATATATTTCCATGGGACAACACTGAAGACATGATGCTTTGATACAATGTAGAGTAGTCAGCATATAACAGTGTGAATTTGGTGTGCCCTCAAAATAACTCAACACACAGTCATCAATGTCTAAATCACAAAAGGGAGTATACCATAAGTGAAATTGGACAAATTGTGCCCAAGGGGTCAATTTTACTTCTGGGACGACAGCCATGCAGACCAATTTGATGCAGTGTTTGGCATATGATCTGAGCATTGACAGGCTGAAACCTCCCCCCACCACCACTCCTTTAACCTCTTCATAAATGCTGGCAGCACTAATTTGTTTATTTTGAAAAGACAATCTCTGGATATGAGTCTGATCACATGCACTCAGCTTCTTTGGTTGACCATGGTGAGGCCTGTTCTGAGTGGAACCTGTCTTTTCAACCACTGTATGGTCTAGGTCACTGTGCTGCAGCTCAGTTTCATGGTGTTGACAATCTTCTTAAAGTCTAGGCTGTATAGCAGCAGTTTTTTCTTTCATCTCCTCCGACAATTCTTAGTCATGCGATGCCATGTTGAACTTGACCAGTATGGAGAGTGTGAGAGCAATAACACCAAATATAACACACCTGAGACCTTTTAACACTAAAAAGTCACAAGACACCATGGAGATAAGATGGCAAATTGTGCACATTCATTTAATTGTGCATTCAATTTTTACTAGCCTAGACCTGAGGAATGATACCATAAACCCATTAACTACTCTAGCTAATTATGTCTAATCATTTGAAGCTATACAGCAATATTCCTTTGCTGTTGTTTTGACTTGCCAAACAATCCACATAACAGACTTAGTATAGCTTCCAAACGTTAAATATTTATTAAATCATCCTCATATTGGTTGCAAAATATAAAAGATACTTGCTGTTAGTAGTAGTAGAACTGCAATTGCTTTTAGGACCCATCTAGTAGTCCCCAATGTTCAAAGTTTCCATGTGCAATGTTAGGAGACAGAGTCCGACCACTAGCTGAGCGCACACCTGCAACGTTTTGTAGGTGTATACCACCCTCTTTCTCAAGCATGTATGCACCTGATCCAACAATCCTTATGTAGGCAAATACTAGTATTTATGTAAACATGTTAATTTTAACAAACCAACAAGCTAGTAGTATAATGTTGTACCATATTAGCCATAGAAAGCAGTAGAAGAGTGAAGAAATCAAGCGATACCTTTTTGAGGCTAACTGAGTATATTTGATGGTGAGCTTTCGAGAGTACTAGCTCCCTTCTTCAGACTTGATGTTATACAAGAAACTGAAAATTCACAGACTTTTTAAATAATAGACATGGACCTTCAAAGGAACTTAGAACCTATAAAAATAACAATGCAATATAAGTAGAGAAGTCATTTACAACAGGTCAAGAAATAAACAATCTGGAAACTTGTGGGGCGTGACGGAGGGATCAGTAATTATTGCTTATATATCTCTGTTCTCAGGTCGTGATTTGTGGTCCTCACAGTTCACACATAGTGTGACATGAAACTGGCATGAATATTTAGTCCATTTTGCAGAGTTTGAAATTTTTGTATTGATTTCAATTCCCATTCCTTCCTCTCCCTCTGCGTCTTAAAATGTCCCATTAGAACCATAACCTGCAAATCTTCAATGAAGTGGTCTTCTCTGGAGAAGTGTGCAGCCACAGGAAGATCAGTTCTGCTGTTATTAATGGTGAATCTGTGTGAATTCATGCGCTGACTGAGTCTCTGCCCTGTTTCCTGCACATAGAGGCCTATGGTGGGACATTGCACACACATAATGAGATACACCACATTGCTAGACCTGCAGGAAAATGTCCCCCTAATTCTGTGTACTTGTTGTGACTGTGGGACAGGTACACCTGCGCCGTATTATTGTCCGGAGTGCCCTGATGGACCCAACCGAAAATGGCACTTCATCCTGCCTGCAAAACAGGTGCATGACCTGCTGCCACATCAACACCACTGACAGTGTACCTGTCCCACAGTCACAACATGTATACAGAACAAACCAACAAAACACAAAACATTCATCTAAAATCATGTACTCTATACCAGTTAAAAACAAAGTAACTCTAATAAAACTCTAAAACACTTCACAAAAATACATTGAGATTAATTTGTTCATTTAACCCCTTAGGAGACAGTGTCCAACTTGTATATCCGCATAGCCTCTTTTTGTAATAATCGTTTTTCAATAGACAGTCCCTTACTAACCTCAGCCTCTTCAAGCATGCACCACTGGAGTTCACACACTCCATGTCAGACTTCATAAAGATGACGCGCCATAGTATTAAGTACATAGTACTTAGTACATAGCCACTGTATTTTTTTGTCCCTTCTGTCACAGGTAATTGATCAATATTTTCATTCTTTTTCTTTTTTATATACACAAATGGCTGAGCGATATTCATTTCGATGCAACCTGGTACACCTTGTCCTCTGCCCTAAATAACCCTTTCCACATGGGCATTTAAGAGGCTATATTACCCCGTTACTGTCACAGTTATAGAAACCCTTTATGGGAATTTTGTACCCCTTAGACAGATATAAAATCTCGGTCCATTAATTATGGATGTGGAATTGGCCAGGGCCAATATCTGATGATATTACACTATTACCAATAGTTCTACCAAATTGGGGCATACTCCTAAACAGATGTCCATACTTAGGATCACTAATGCTTTTTAATAGTGTTCTTAATCAATTGGCTATGTGAATCAAATATGCTGGTGAAAATAAAGCCTTCAAAGGTTTCCTTCCCTTTAGGGGTTAACATCTGTTCCCTTTCTTTTTCCAGTATTTCCATAGCCATCATTTCCAATCTTTTTTGTCTTAACCACACGCAGCAAAATTCATTATAATTTTCTTCATATGTTTGATGTACGTATCGGTATCAGAGCATACCCTCCACGCTTTAATGAACTGACTCCTGGGTGTCCCCCCTATGAACGTCTGAGGGGCATGCTGGCTGCTTTTATGCAAAACATTGTTACGATCAGTTGGCTTAGAATACAGTGCAGTATTCAACTGATTATTGATTCTCCTTATTTCAATGTCCAGGTAGTAGATGCTATGTGAATACAGGCAGTCCCCGACTCACATCGTTCCGACTTACATACGCCCCCTAGTTACAAACGGAGACTTATGGGGCGTGGCTGACATTCAACACTGAGTCACGCCCCATGATAACCAAGTGCCAACATGCCACAACTGCACATGAGATACAGAACGTTAGGTGAAATCTTCTAAAAAAGGGCACAGACCGCAAAACGAATGTAAAACTGTTCCCTGCACTATCCAAAACTAAAAAAATGTTTTTACTGGAATTACATTTAATAAATATACCTGTTCAGACTTACATACAATTTCAACTTAAAGGGGTTGTCTCACTACATCGATTCATCTCTCCTCAGTCCTGTTTTCTTGGTTTCACTTTGAATTCAGGGGTGTGTTTACAAGCTTCCACTAAGCTGCAGTAGAAGCCAGGTCTGTAGCTATAGCAACCAGTGCTGGCAGCCTATCATGAGGGATCAAACAGGTCTGTAGCTATAGTGACCTGAGGAGCTGATGCAGCCCATTCAAGAGGGGATATCTCAGAACAGGTAGGACACTGTTAATGGACATGTATTGCAAAGTGACTTGTTTTTGCAAGATTAACATAAAAAGCCATCCTTGTAGTGAGACAACCACTTTAAGAACAGACCTATAGTACCTACCCCGTTTGTAACCCGGGGACTGCCTGTATATGAGTTGGACACTCTTTCCCTTAAGGGGTTAGATGAACAAATGAATCTCAATGTATTTTTGTGAAGTATTTAAATATTAAAGTTACTTTGTTTTTAATTGGTATAGAGTACATTATTTTAGAAGAATGTTTTGTTTCGTTGGTTTGTTAAAATTAAATTAACATGTTTGCATAAATACTAGTATTTGCCTACATAAGGATTGTTTGATCAGGTGCCTACATGCTTGAGAAAGAAGGTGGTATACGCCCACGAAACGTTGCAGGTGTGCGCTCATCCACTGGTTGGACTCTATCTTCTTACATTGCACATGGAAACTTTGGACATTGTGGACTACTAGATGAGTCCTGAGAGCAATTGCAGTTCTACTACTACTAACAGCAAGTATCTTTTATATTTTGCACTCAATACGTGGATAATTCTCCGTTTTCCAAGTGAAATACGGCGGATTACCGAACATTTTTTTTGCAAAACCAGCAGTTTTGAAATCTTACCTCAAAAAATCTGAGCCATGTAGACTACAGCTCAGGTTATCTATTATGGCTATGGGAATGGTTTTACTGTTGGAATTTGATGGTTTTCAAATGCAAAATCCGTGTCAAAATCCGACTGTAAAACCATGCCAAGTAGACATACCCTTATTGGAGGCTAGTGAAGGGAGCAACACATGGCTTGCATGTTTTACTAGGAAGAACATGCCAGGTTTGAAAAAAAGAAGTCTTCTGGTGTAAAAAAAATACTTAAGCATCTTATCAAGTAAACTAGTTTATTTGTCCATAGTTTGTATTATACCATGTTTTGTAGTATGACGAAACAATACTGGAACGTTTAAAGCCAAAAATATTAGTGATCTGAATGCCAATGCGCATGAGGAATAGGCTAAGATTCTTTAGGAACGCTGCCAGATGCTGCAGTTGTGTCTGTATATATACTGTGTGTGTTTTTATATAAATATAAACATAAACAGTTTCATATTGCTTACAGTGTATTGAGCCCAAGTCATGGCCAGGGTTGTTGAATGAGCTTATACAAGTTTTGTGATTATCGTTATCATTGTCCAGGTCACAGTAAATGATGCTAATGTATCAGAATTCAAGTTATAGGAATATAAGATTAGCCATAACATTAAAACCTAATATTGCCCCACCATATCCCCCTCTTTGTGATACCAAAACAGCCCTGACCTATTGATGGATGGACTCTACAAAAGAAAGTGCCCTTTGGTATCTGGTACCAAGATGGTAGCAGCAGATCCTTTAAGTCCTGTAAGTTGAGAGGTGGGGCCTTTCTGAATCAGACTAATCTTTCCAGTACATCTTAAAGATGCTCAAACAAACTGAGAAGCTATCACCTTTAACTCTTTTTTATTTTCCTCAAACTATCCATGAACAATTTTTGTAAATCATTCAAAGGATTTCAAGTTTCTAACAAATCAACTTAAGAAACTGATTTTCTATTCACTGCCAAATATATATCACATCTTGGGGTTCCATGACAGTAAGATCATTAAAGGGGTCGTCTCGCTACAAACATCACAACTCGAATGATGGGGACAGTAAAAATAAGCACTATCGCTCATAGCGGCTATACTAAATGAATTAGCTAATACAAACAAATTGCAAATCTGTGTGTGTCTAGAGCTAAATCTGAAGCCTGGGGTCGGACCACACCTCCTTTGCTGTGATTGGCTGCCTGATATTTAGTTCAAACCAGGTCGGGACATGGCCCCTGTGCTGTGATTGGCAGCCTGCATTCTTCCCTCTGAGCTGTGTGAAAATGAATGAAAGTGGTTTTCTGTGTTGGCTGCTGGCTGTGTCCTCAATGTCTTTCACTCTCTTTGAGCTGTGTAATAATGGCTGCCTGTTCTCTTCACTGCTCCTCTCATAGAGACAGCTGTATGTGAAGGATCTAGGCAATTACTCTTTAGCTGCCAGATGTAACACACCCATATAACACAGCCTTTTACATTCTGCTACCACTCTACCTCCTGCCTGATAACAGAGGGGGGAGCAGAGTGCATTTCTCACATTTATTTAATCAGTTCAGGCTGTATGTATAACTGTTTACACCAATGCAGGTGTTTTGGTTAAGAAGAGTTTGTGGAGGGAGGTGACAGCTCTGCAGACATAAAAACTGACCATTGCAGGAGGGCTGCAGAGCTGTGACATCCTCTCTCTTCCATTGCTCACACAGAATGATTATGTCACCAGTCTTCAGTGAGGGAAGACACGCCTACAGGAAGGAGAGACACGCCTACTGGGAGGAGACACCTGCTCCTGGATTTGAAGCTGTAAGAGAGAGAAAGCTCAAGATGCCTGTGAAAGCCTGTAATGAGAAAAAAAACCTTTAATGTTTTTTAACCTTACCTTTCATTGATTTATTGTTATAGTTTATTGGTATAGTATACTTATCTCTTACAATATGGTTTTCCAAATTGTCCATGAAAAAATATTATCTGTCCATGACTTTTTGATAAATTACCAAGACAAAAATTTGCCTCAGTTACATGAAGAACTACAGCCTATACGGGACTGGTATAAAGATGACACTTTCCATAATGCAAGTCACCAAGGAAAACAAATATTCAAAAAGTCAAAATCATTCTCTAAAGTGTGTGGAATTGTGAATACAGTCCTGAATTTTATTAAAGGCTAAGACACAGGATTAATGCAAGATAAATTATAAAATATATTTATAAAATTACTTATTTTTACTTGTGGCCTGTGGAATAGTGTTTATAGGCCTTTTAAGTGGTATGAATTCTAGATATCAAATTATAAATTACTTCTTGTTTTAATGAAAAAAATATGAGCAAGAAATAGTTGACAGCCATTAAAAGCAATGAAAGATTTAAAAACCAAAGGCTTTAGATGCAGAACTCAGTAAATTTTTATCCAATAGGAATTAACCATGATTAATTCCTGTTTTTGACTATGAATATGTTAGTGTAATTGTGCATTAAGATTAGCACCACCCATGGGCTCACCTATATCAGGAAAAATACTAATAAAAAGATTAAGCCACATTAAGTGCTAAACATACAGAGGTCATCTATGTCCTGGGTTCTCAACCATTGGTATGTGTTCCCCATAGACAGATGCCATGTTTTATGTGGTATGCACTTTTCATTGTGTGGTTTAACTAGGTAATACAGTATATGACCATGTCTTAACCTTTTCCTACACAATAAAATTTTCGTGTTCGCGTACAGAAATCCTATTAAATTTGCCGAAAACGGTTATTTTCAAGTAATAAACCAGGCGGCGAGACACGCTGACTACCCGTTTTGTCACATACCAAATGACATAGGAACCCATACTCTGACTGCGGTAAAATGTCACATGTCACTTGACATAGGATTGGAACTGCATTTTTTGGATGTCACATCCTACTTGACAAAGGATAGGAAAAGTTTAAGGGGAATTTGCTGGACTGGAGTATGGAGTACATGACTTAGAAAAATTGAGAATTTATGGTAATACGGGAAGAAAATTTAAAGACAAGCTGTGACACAGATACAATTAAGCATACTGTAATATACTACAACAAAGGCAATAAGGAAAGAAGATACTATGTTATCAGCTACAATCTGAAGAGAGACTTTACTTAATTTATAGCCGACATCCAAAATTAATTTGAAATTCAACCTTAAAAGGACGTTCTCATCTCACACATTAATGATATATGCTGTCAATGTGATAGGTGCGGGCCTCAAATTTGGCACCTGCACTTATCTTGGGAATTTTCCTCCCAAAGTCTCAGTAGAAGGCACTTGCTCACTACTCTTCGTTCCGTCCTATAGTAGTTCTGAGTACATCTGACACATGTCTTGACTGTACTCAGAAGTCCCATAGAACAGAATGAAGAGTAGTTCTCAAGCAATACCCACACTGGTCTGAATGGAGAATCTTGGGGCCTGTTCCCGAGATGTGGATGGCAAATGTGGGACCTATCACACATTGATGGCACATCCTTTTTAATATGGCCTCATTGTATGAGATGGGAACAACCCCTTAAGACAATACCCTGCTGACACAGTACAGTTTTGATGCAGTTTAGGTCTTGAATTTACTGGAATTATCACCTGCACCAAAAACTACTGATTGTGAACTTGGCCATACACATGGAAAACAGAACTGCCTTTACATAATGTCACCCACATATTTACACAAAATAATTTGTTCCTGTCCAGCATACCTCATATTCACTTAACATGTGGAAGAGGAAACACTTAGAAAAAAAATTGCACTTTATTCAACATCTGACCAGGCTGTAATGTTCACATTACATATATTTGATATTATCAAACTAAAGTAAGCAAATTTGAAAAAGTTTAGATTTGCCCAGTTATCCCTAAAATATGAAACGGTGCTGCCCACAGCAGAGTGTACTAACCCCTGACAGTGTGAGGTCAAATAGTGAGCTCCAAATGAAAAAATTCTACATGTCGTGTGGCTAATTTCAGCATATCAACTCCAATTTTTCTATATAGATGTCTGCTGAATAAAAGGTGCATAAAACATATCCACACTGGGTGGCAAATGTGTTGGTACAATTGAACTATATTGGTAACAATTCATTGTAGACCTAAATTTTAAAAAGTGGTATTTATGCTTCTTAACTTTGAGCTCCATTTACATTGGTGTTTTACCAGTATAACATGTAGTGGTGGGCAGCATTTTAACATTATATTATTTTTAGGTTAATCTAAGGCACACAAACCAGTAAATCCTATACATTTATCCTTAGAACTGTGTGCTTCAAAATTCTATAAATTGTTGTTTTTACAATCTCTATAATCAGTTGGTGTCTTTCTAGAAATCAGGCAGCACAGAGAGGCTTCATCTAGAAGGTATTACTTGTGATTAGAAGTTCATTATGGGCACTCTCATACCACAACCAACTAGATAATTGATTTATGGACAGTTCTTAGCACTTACTACATACACAGTTAATATTCCTGTGAGGCACCTAATATACAAGGCCTCCATTTCTTGTGTAAAGTGAGATGAAAGGAGGGATTGAGCAGTAAGTGGATAACAAAGTAATGGAGGTAAATCTGAGACCTCAGGTCCCGATCTTTACAATTACTGTCAAATCCTATTATCTAAGATCTTTACTTATCACTTCTCTTCTCATGAATCCCTAGAGTCCAGGACTCTTAATCAGAAAGAAATAGAGAGAAAGCAAAAAGAAGGATGATTGCACAATAGAAAACACACAGAAGAAAATACTTGTACCCAGAAATGAGAACTGTTGATGAATAGATGATAGTACTAAGGGTTGCATGAGAATGCTAATTACAAGTAGGAGCTACATTAATAAAGGTAACAATAAGTTGTTAAGACATAGCTGGAAGCAGGAAGAAAAAAGAAGAAACACAAATTGAGACATTTGTAGAAAAAAATCAGGTGACACGTTACAGAAAATTAAGGGTTCAGAACAAATATTGTGCATTGTCTAAGAGAAAGTGACATCAGTTATCGCTGGTGGTCCAATGTTGAGTGTCTGTTCCTTGATTTCTTTGACTTTTATCCAGTTTCCCAAAGCTGATAGCCTATTAAAGTCATCCAGCCCTCACCCTGTACCTTTCTAACCAATGGACAGAGCCAATAATTTTTTTCCTGCCACTAATATACATTCCAGACTCTTTTATCACCCAAGTATTAGGCCTTTAGTGAGAGTTTGAGCCTCTCTATGAAATGTCAGCTTCCAGGGTGGAGCTCTGTCCCATCACTCCATGATTGCTCTTGCTGCCCCTCTTGATGTCTAACACTCTCAGATGAAGGACTACTGTCTTTGTATGGAGGATCATGATTGGTGCAGATGGATTCAGAGGTAGCCGGTGAGTCCCGGGGAGTGCTAACTGTGGTAATTGTTGCAGTATTTGTCTCCTCCAGTTTCCAAACCTGTGAATTATAGTTGATGCTGTTATAATACATATGGTTAAAACATCCAAAAACAAAAAGGTTTCTATATATATGAAATAATTTATAAAGCAAAGTAGTAATCATCTATACATGGAACTACTAGGTTGCCAACATGAAGAGTTTGGGATTAAAGGCATCCTGCTTATGGATTTTGGTGACAACTGTCCAAATCATGCTTGTTTCGTGCTTTTACTTTTTTATTCAATTCCAATGCATTGACAAGAGTTGGACAAAATCACACGTACATTCTTATTTTTACACACTCAAGTTAAACTCTTCCAGACACACCAGCCATCACTGGTAGCATCATCCATTAGGTTAATTGTATTGCTGTAGATAAACTTTATTATTTGTCCTGTTCTAAATCTGTTTGTTTAATGAGCATGATCTGTCAGGTGTGACAGAGTTCTAAAAGGGAATGATTGTTGTTGTGTGCCTTTTAAGGTCGTCTCTGAACCAAGTTGCCGAGTTGATGTGTGTGGCGAGTTCTACTGTTTCCTTGATCACATCTTAATAGGCAAGGATCCGAAAAATATCTGCAGACAGAAGTAGCTGTGATTGAAAGTTAAAACTTAATGCTCAGAATTTATAGAAGAACCTATTACCACCACGCACACATGCAAATATATTTGAGAATGTGTTTATATTTTAGTCTTCTATTACTTCATAAGGTTCTCTGGAGATGATAGGTCCTCTTTAAGAGCATTTTGCTCTATATTGGTGCCCTTAAACCTATAGTTAATTTTGCAGTAACTTGAGAGGCCGTAGTTTTGTGTTCTTTGGCTACTATTCAATAATGTGCTTTTCTGTTGGTCAATTAAAGCTTTGACTTTTAATTGCAGCTATTTTTGTCTTTGCATACTAAAATGTGATCAAGGAAACAATAGACCTTGACAAACACAGCAAGTCAGGTCACAGGCACCCTTACCAGGTGTGTACCAACATTCATTGCCCTTTGGAACTCTATCAGGCCTAACAGATTCTTCGAAAAGCAAAAGTAATAACATTTGATATACTGTATAATAAAAGCTATGTGACTGAGAAAGAAAGGGGATGCTACTAATGATTGATGGCAGGTGTGTTAGGAAGAGTAAAAATAGAGGAGTTCTAATTTTTTTTTTTTTTCAGCCAGAATATGTTTATTAAAGTACGGTATAAAGATTACAGGACAGGAATAGTCAGCATAACAGATTCTGTCTACAAACAGATCATGAACATTAGTCAAGTAACCAGCAGACAAAATTTAACAAAACAAAACACGCAGGCTACATTGCATGTTGCATAGAATACAGTCGCAAATATAAACAAGAAGATTAAAAAAAAAGACATTCAATATCATCAGCATAGTAAAATAAATGGATGGCAAAAGGGTATTTTGTGCAGAGAGAGAAAATCGAAAGAGCATGTTAACCTAAGAAGTTGGGTAGTCGGTATACGGTAAGGTACCTATATCTATTTTTAGTACTAATTAGTTGGATTCCAAGTTTTAGATGAAATATATAGAAGCAGTCCAAGGAAGCCATCTTTCCTTTATTTTGGCTACTCTATGTGGCGGGATCAGAAGACTAGTCTCTGAATGAAATTGGTCGTTTATTTTATTAATAACTTCCTTGATGTTCGGAGTGACCGGAGACTTCCAATTAGCTGTTATTGTGCGTCTGGTAGCAATAAGGATGTGTATTAGAACGGTGTGAAACTCAAAAGGTATGTCCTGGAATGACAGGTCTAGTAAAGCTAAGTCAGGGTATAGGCGAAAATTCAGCCCAATGATGCCTTGTAGTAGCTTCTCTACCTTACTCCATAGGGGGGATATTATCGGGCATTCCCACCACATGTGAAGCAGGGAACCTTTGCCTCCGCAAAGCCTCCAACAGAGGTCAGAAGACCCCGGGGTCATGTGGGCTAACCGGGTCGGTGTTAAGTACCAACGCAGGGTAATCTTTCTGGACAATTCTATGTGGTTGGCGCAGTTGGAGTGCTTAGAGATAATGTTAGCTGCTTGGGACCACAAGTCCATGGAAAAGGTTCTCCCCAATGTCTTTTCCCATCTAAGTACAAAGTCAGGTTTATGGTGTGGATCGATTTGAAATAGCGTTTGATAGGCGGCAGAGAGACCCTTCGAATACTTAGACCGATTCCAGAGCAGTGAGTGAAATGGGGAGGCTGGGACTACGCTGTCTGCCCATTCCATTGTCTTTATTGCGTGTCTGACTTGTAAGAATAAAAAGAATTGGGCTCGGGGGATGGGAAAGCGACAGCTCAACTCCTCAAAGGAGCAGAACCCCTTTGAGTGGAAAAGTTCCCCAATCGACTCGATTCCAATTTTGGTCCAAAGGTGTATGGGGATGTCTGGTGCCAGGCAAGAAAGAACTGAGAGCGGGCATTTGGATTTGGGTACAAAAACTTTCTTCTTTAGTACAACATAGTTACGCCAAGCTATGAAGGCATGAGAAAAAGTTAGCAATTCGAGTTCTGGAGGTCTCCAACCAAATAACATTGCGATTAGATAGTCTCTAACGGTACCTTTAGAAATAAAGGAATTTTCAAGGGAAAGCCAATGTTGAGAGGCTAGGGGGTCCCAATGTAAAGATAATGGTTCCAGTACTGAAGCTACGTTATATTGCAAAAGATCCGGGACAGAGAGGCCTCCCTGACTTGTTTTCCTATACAAATGTTGTCTCTGTATTCTGGGTCTTTTCAGGCTCCAGATGAAGCGGAGTAGTTGGTTTTGGAGTTTAGTTAATATCTCTTTGGGGAATAGAAAGGGCAAAGATCTCGATATATAAAGGAATTTGGGCAGCAACATCATTTTTGTTAAGTTGATACGCGCTAACCAGGATAAGTTAAATTTATTGAGTCTGGCAATTTCCTCCGTTAAAGCATTACTAAGGTCTAGTAAATTTTTTTCTATAGTGACATTGATGTCGGGATAAATCTTTATTCCCAGATATGGTATGAAAGAGTCAGACCAAACAAAATCTATTTTTGACAGTTGTTGTTTGAGCGAGGGTGGGCAGTGTATAGGGAGGAGTATTGACTTGGATACATTTAGTTTATAATAGGATATGTGTGCGTACTGATCTAGTAATTCAAGCAAGGCAGGAATAGAGGTATCAGGATTTTGACACATTACTAATATGTCGTCGGCATACATGCTCAACTTGTGGGCCTTCTCATTTATCATTATACCAACAATTGCAGGAGAGTTTCGGATGTGTTCGGCCAGGGGTTCTGCACAGAGGTCATATATCAGGGGCGAAAGTGGGCATCCCTGTCTTGTCCCATTCGTAATATTGAACTTTTCTGATAAGAAACCAGAGGCATAAACCCTGGCCGAGGGGGACGTGTAAAGGGAGGTAATAGCGGAGAGTATGTTACCTTGAAATCCAAATTTAAGCAGCACTCGTTTCATATAGTTCCAATTGATTCTATCGAATGCTTTCTCTCCGTCTAATGAGAGGAGAGAGAAGGGAATTTTTTGCATTTGTGCTATTTGCATAACTGACAGCACCCTCCGTATTCCATCTCTTGTCTGTCTTCCCTTTACGAACCCCACCTGATCACCGTTCACCAAATGGGGAAGAAACTCATTAACCCTGTTTGCTAGTATCTTGGAGAAAATTTTTATGTCTGAGTTTAATAGCGAGATAGGCCGATAGTTGGTCACTTCATCCTCAGGCTTTCCCGCCTTGTGAATAGTGGAAATAGTCGCACATAACATCTCTGCCGGGGGGGAGCCTTTTTTGGTAATGACATTGAAGAGTCGAGATAAGTGGGGTGTCAGAATATGTGCTAATAATTTAAAGTACTCGTTGGTGAGACCATCAGGTCCGGGAGACTTATTGCATTTCAGTTGGGCAATGGTTTTCCCTACTTCTTGGGGGGAAATGGGTTTATTTAACTCTGCTAGTTGTTGCTTTGTTAACGTGGGGAGAGAAACCTTTCCAAGAAAGTTGTCTATATCTCTATCAGTGACCTCTGGGACCGACGTGTCCGACTTAATGTTGTAGAGTGAACTGTAATAGGTGGCAAAGGCGTTGGCAATTTGTTGTGGGTCTAATATCTGTTTACGGGAGGGGGAGGTGATATAGGGAATGCGAGTTTTAGCCTGAATGACCTTAACTCTGCGGGCTAAAATTTTACTGGGTCTATCACCTTGGAGGTAGAAGGTCCATCGGAGCCTATTCAGGCGAAATTCATATTGTTGGAGCTGTAGAGTATGTAACTTGGCGCGGAGTAACGTTAGTTGGTCTTTAACAAGCTTTGATGTGTTTGCCTTAAATTGCACTTCTAATTGTTTGATTTTATCCAGGGTTTCATGAACCAGTCGTTCCCTAGAACGTTTTTCCCTGGCTGATATTTTCATAAATATTCCCCTGATGTATGCCTTATGAGCGCACCAGAGTGTCTCTTCCGACGGTGCAGTGGGGGTATTAAGTTCAAAGAAATCCGAAAGGGCTTTCGTAACTTCTTTAACCACTTTTTCCGACTTAAGTAAGAAGTTATTTAATCTCCACGGGGAATGAAAATTGCTGGAGGGGCTGATTTGTAGGGTTAGGTATATTGGTGAGTGGTCTGACCAGGTTTTATACCCTATTTTGGAATTAGAAACTAGTAATAGCGCTGCCCTATTTAATAGGAAAAAATCGATTCTTGAATGGGAGTTTCTAGCTGCAGAGTAGAAGGTGTAATCCTTTTCAGTTGGGTGCGCATATCTCCAAGGATCGTGTAAATTTTCCTCTGACACCAATTTGTTCAGTTCTGGGGAAGACTTAGTATAGTTTACAGACCTATCCCTATCCTTATTGATTACCACATTGAAGTCTCCACAGATCACCAGGTTTCCTTTGGACTCTTTTTTGGCTTTAGCAAGGACTTTCGTGATGAATGACAATTGGTTGTGATTCGGTGCATAAATGCCTACTAATGTGAAGGCTACTGAATTTAAAGTGCAGTTCAGAATTATGTAACGACCATTAACATCAATGTTAGAATGAGTAAGTGTAAAAGCAACAGAGATTCTGAAAAAAAAGGATACACCAGCTTTTTTCACGTCTAGCGCGGAGTGATATGCACGAACATAGTTTTTATGCTGAAGTCGAAAGGAGTCTTTTTTTACACATATGTGTCTCCTGAACACAGATCACGTCCGCACGAGACAGAACCACCTCTCTCCAGAACAATGATTTCTTAAAGGGAGAATTTAAGCCGTTGGCATTTAAAGACATAAACTTTACACCCATTGTGTTATATATAAGGTGTTAACTTTGGCGATGCTGATGACAGAAAATCTCTGAAAGAGGCCTGCAAACAAAACCCAGTTAAAAGAAACATAACAACAAAACATCAGTTTAAGAGAACTTAGTGTCACAACGTCAAAGGACAACACCGGCAACGTAAACCAGTTGTTGCCACATAGAGGGGATTCCACTAGGTGGGAATCAAGGGTGGGGCAAGTCATTGCCTATTTCTCTGAAGGGGACTGAGAGGAGATTAGAGGGATAGTTCCTACATAATTCAAGTTGTACCCTGCCAGCTGCGGGGAACAAGTTAGCTGTTCATTTGAGTCTATTCAGTCGTTGACCCTAGTCTTGGTTTTATGCTGCTTTTCCGACCACAACGGAGTTATAGCTTCTGGTCTGGAGTGTGATCTCTTTTGAGGAGTAGAATTGGGTGAGGCGAGCAGATCCCAGGATTGGAGGAGATCTCTTGCCGCTGCAGGTGTAGAGCAGACTGTTGTGATGTTGTTCCTGGCAACAATCAGCTTCACTGGGAAACCCCAGTGATAATTTATATTTTGTTCTCGTAGGATTTTTGTGTACAGGGTAAACTCTTTACGCTTGAGCATCGTTCCAGCTGATAGATCTGGGAAGATCGCGATGTTAGCAAATCTGTCAGGGAGAGATACTTTGCCTCTGAGTGCTTTCAAAAAATTGTCTTTAGTTTTGAAAAAATAATCCGGGGCATAAACTTTCTCTCGGGTTTCCCGGGTTTTGCAAAATGTTTTGGGGTTTGGGGTAATCTATGGATGCGATTATCCTAGATCCGTTTGTGGGGATTTTGGAAATTTTTAAAGCCAGGAGGTCAGTCAGGAAGGGCCCTGGGGGAAACCATGGAAAATGTTTCTGGAACACCAGTATGTTTTAATTTTTTCCTTTTTTGGATCTATCCCCCAAGGGTTTTTAAATTTTGGGCCCAATAGCTTCTGGACTTCACCCCCAATTCAGATTTTTGCTTTCAATCAGAAAGTTATGCGATTTTGTAGTTCACTACTTTTTTTTTCCACTGGTCAGCCCTTGAAACCAAGATTAAAATGCTGCTTTAAATTCTGAAATTCTTTTTCCCCCCAAAAAGTCACTTGAAAGTTTTTCCCGGGAAAGGGAAAGGGAAAAAAACCCTTTAAGCATCTTTTTCTCCATTGTGACGTTTTGATTTGTTTCTTCTTTTGGTTCCAGGCTAGGGATTCGGGACCTTGTTGGTGAGGTTGACATTGGGGGGGAGAAGGGGTTTTGGTGTTTTCAAGGGCTTGCATGAAGGTGAAGCTTGAAAAAAATTTTCTTTTAAATTTTTTTTTGGGGTTTTTATTTTGGGAGTTTTTTTTGGGCTGCGCCCTCATCCTTTTTTCCCTTAATGGGGAGGGGACATGGAATAGGATTTTTTCCCATTGGTTTATATAATTAATTTCCCCTTTTTTTTTTCCTTTTCTTCAAGCGGGAAAAATTGGGAGAAACAGAAACTTTTTTTCTTTGTATTTTAGTTTAAGAACTTTTAGAAAAGTCTGCTGCGGGTGGTAGTTTAGGGGAATTTTTTAGTTTGGCTAGTCCTTGAAAAGCTACGAGGAAAGCGGAAAGTAAAATTTGGGTAGAGTGTTTGGGGGAGAAACGGGTTTTTTGGACTTTTTTAACCCCGCAGAGTTTAGTTCACTCCCTTTTGGAAAGGGGGTGGGGGATGGGGAGTGGTTTGTCCCAGACGGGGGACGGCTGAAAGCGGGTGAGTTTCCCTTAGAAAGGCCCAAAAATGGGTTTTTAATTTGCTGGGGATTTTATATCCTGT
This sequence comes from Phyllomedusa bahiana, assembly GCA_025379985.1. Classification (NCBI taxonomy): domain Eukaryota; kingdom Metazoa; phylum Chordata; class Amphibia; order Anura; family Hylidae; genus Phyllomedusa; species Phyllomedusa bahiana. The sequence continues at coordinate 22,421 of JAODAL010024722.1, read as the reverse complement.
ATGGAGGAGTCCTGAGATGCAGCTTGAGCTTTGGGCCCTTAAAAGTTTTGGGTTTTTTTTTTTTTAACCCCATTTTTGGGGAAGGGGGATTTTGGGGGGGGGCTTTTCCCAAGGAAATATTTTTGATTATGTTATTTGGGAAATTTTGGTGGGCCCGGGTTATGACCAAAAGCCACTAGTACAATCAGAAGCACTGTAGTGTTATAGCTTACTACTGGGTTGGTTTTCTAAATGGGTCAAATTTTTAAAACGGGGGGTTTTTTGGACTCGGGGGAAATTCCAAAAATTTGGCCCTAATGCATTTAGCCCCAAAAGGGTTGAGGGGTGGGGGTTTCCATTAAAAGACGGGTTTTCCACCCCCGGGGGAGGGGCTGGGTAAGTGTTTTATAGGGCCAAATCCGCTCCAACGCCATAATGTGGATCAATGTAAAGGGGTTTTCCCGACCCTTTTCGGTTTTTTCGGGAATAAAACCCCCTCAGCCACGCCCCCTCCGTTCCCTTGAAAAACACCCCATTTTCTTTCCAAACCCAGGGGTGTCCCCCCGTTTGTAGTGGTGAGCCAGTTTTATTCCCCTTTGGAGTTGGGGCCCGGGAAACCCTGGGGGACACTCCGCTGACCTCGGGTTCCTAACTTGGGGCCGCCGGGGATCGCTCCCCCGGGCCTTCCGCCGTTTTTCCGGGTTGCCCCGGCGCCGAAGCGGGACCCAAGGGGAAGCTGCGGGGGGGGAGGTGCCCGGCTCCGTTTGGGGGGGGGGCGGGCAGCGAGGGAAAGAAGTTTGCTCGCGGCTGTGGGTTTGTCCGGGAATGGCCCCCTTTTCCCTCCCCCTTTTTTGGGCTCAAAAAACCCGCACGAAATCCCCCCTGGCCTCGCTGTGCCCCTTTTTAAACCGACTTCTTTGGGCCCCTCGGGGAAAGGGCAGGTTCAGGCCGTTTAAAAAAAAACGTTCCTGGTCCTCCCCCCTTGTCGTCCCCCTCTTCCTCTGGGACTTTTGGGACAAAAAGGGTTTCCCCCAGGTTTCAAAATGTGGGGAATTTTCCGGGTTTTATTTGAGCCATTTTAGCAAATCTCCTTCAGAGCTTCAAAGGGCTCGCCCGTTCCGGGGCCCCTCAAACCCGGGCCCAACGCCCCGGTTCTAATTTTTTAATCCTACCTGTTGATGAGACAGGAAGATTTTTGACTACAGACTGCTAGGGAGTTTTTTTAAATTTTAAAACCTTGGGGTTTTCCCAAATTTGCATTTTAAAATTTTTTAAAAATCCAAAAAATTTCACTTTAGTTTACCCCAGGGCCCAAAAAAAAAAAATTGCTGGGAAAACAAACCCCTTAAAGTTTAAAAAGATTAACCCCACTGCGTATTTACTTGTTATGGCACCAAGGAGCATAACAGTTGAGTTTTGCCTAAGCTGACAATGCAAAGAAATAGTGAATTTGGCTTGACTCATTATTTAGCCCTTGAAATTGAGGGACTAATTCTTTTTTTCCCCCGTCTTTACTTTTTCAGAATCTAATTGGGCAAAATTGGGGGCCCAAATTATTAAAAAATTGGCCCAATTTTTTGGATTAATCTATTTTTTTAAATTTCCCTTTTCCCCGGGTTTTAATTTTTTAAAGCTGAAAGGTTTAACAAACGGGGTATTTTGAAGAAATATCTTTACCTGTCAAATTTTTTTCATGCTGTACTTTGGTGGTTTTTTTTCATAAAGGGTTCAGCAGTACCCAAATTTCACAAAACATAGACCCCCTGGGGGGGGGGGGGGGAACAAGGGGAAAACCCCCAAGGGTTTTCAGCACAAAACTCTATTATGGTCCTTAAATGCTTATGTTTTAAAGGGTAAATTCCCCTGGGGGCTTTACTTGTATTTTAATACAAAAAGATTGTTAAAGTGTCCACAACAGCACACACACATCCATTCATTTTTTAAATTTAAAAAATTTATAACAGGGGGTTGGAAAAAAAGTTTTAAACACATCCCCCAAATTTTTGGAAATTTTTTTCCTATTTATAAAGATGCTATTGCATAAAAATTTTTAAACCAGATGTCATTAAAAAACCCTTTTCCAATCCACACAGGAAAATTTTAAAAATAAAACCCATAGAGGGTCTATAAATTAAGTTATGTGAAATTTTGGGAAAAATTTGACAAAGGGGGAAAAAAGTTTTTTGAACAGGCATACAAAAAAGGGTATTTTAATACTTAACAAAAAGCCTTTGGGGAAAAAATGACAGTTTTTTTAAGATTTTTAAGATGCCTTCTTTTTGGGAGAAAACTAATCATTTTTAAACCCAGGTAAATTTTTTTTGACAAAGTGGCAGTATTGTTTTCCCCTAATTGAATTTGAAAAACTTCAGCTGGGTGTCATGATTTTCCACCTATCACTAGTGTTGGTCCCCCTTTTTAAATTTAAAAAGACCCGGGGCGACCGCGGGCCCAGGCGGGGAACATTGGGGGATCCCGGGGACAGGTGATACGGGGGGGAAGGGGATCAGAAGGGGGAAAGCGGGTCTGGGGTCTGAAAAAGAGTGTAGCAGCGCCTCCCACGGGTCCCAGGGTGAAACATTATAAAAAATTTTTACAGATTAAAAAGTAGATTTGATCCTAATAAATTCAAAGAAAAGTAAATAAGAAAAGGAAAGAAAAAATTTTTTTTTTCTCTTTTTTTTTGAGACAGGGTTAAATGCGGAAAATTTTTTTTTACAGGGGGCCCAATTTAATCAGATAAATCCTACTGAAGATTTTTTTTAAAATGTTGTGCCCTGCCCCTCTTTTGATTCCGAGTCGCCCAAATTGAAAGGAAAAAAGGCCAAAGGGGTGGGAAATATTAAAAACCCCCGCTGGCAATTTTGGGCAAAAAATGACTTGGAAATTAAAGGTCATGGGCCTTGCTTTTTATTACTCTGACAACGCACTTTAGACTTGCAATTCCCTGTTTTAATTAACGGGGGTAACAAAAAAAAAAAAATTTAAAAATAAATACTCACCTTCCTTTCCCTTGTTCCCGCGGGTACCTCCGTCATCTTTTTTCTTTCTTGTATTTTTAAAAACGGGGGATTTTCTTAAAAGTGGACAACCCCCTTTCAAACCCCTTTCCCCTTGCCACATCTTTTTGGGCCTTCTGAAAGACCCCCAATTTTTGAAATCTAAACTTTGTCAGGGAATTTTTGGGAAATTTAATTTTTTGACATTTTACCTATCCATGTGTTTTAGAGAATTTTTTTGGGTTTAAAAATTTGTGCTTTAAGTTAGTAAAAATTTTTTGGTCCAAAAAAATTTTTTTTTAAATTTGTGAAAAATATAAAAAATATTGTAAAAAATTTAAAAAAATTTTTGCCATTTTAAAACTTAAAAAAATTTCGGTATGTAAAACAGATGTTTTCCACTAAAAATTAGTTTAAACAAACCCTGTTTCCCCCAAATAAGAAAATTTGTTTTTATTTAATTTTTTGTCCTAAAAAACGGGGTGCCGGGTCTTATTTTCGGGGAAAGGGTCTTTTTTTTCCATAAAATTAAATTTTTTTTTAAAAAATTTTTTATGCCCGCATCTGGCTCAGGTTAGAAATTTATTCCCATCATATTTTTGGAAGTTTCTAGTGGTGCATTTTTCGAGTGGCTGCGGTTTTATAGCAATCAACGCCGCTAAAGAAGTGGGGGAAAGAGCCCCGGCTGGGGCCCTGGAAGACCCCGACCGGGCAAAGCACACATTTGTACATTTTTACAGCCATTAACTCATCAGTTTAAATTTCTTGTAGGAAACCCCGGGGGAAGGTTTTTCACCTATACTAAAATAGATCCCTGTGAACGTGCATCAGTCCATTTATCTATCAGGAAAAAAAAAATCCCCCCTCACGCTTGCACCGGGGGGGGACGCCCTTGTCCAAAGAGACAGAAGGGAAAAAAGAAAAACCCCGGGGAATCGGCGCTGGAACTAGAGGGAGGTTTTTTTTCGGGTCGTTTCGGGAAAAGGGTGACGCCCCCCCTTTTGGGCTTTGGGCCCGGGGGGAATTTTTATTTTCCCCGCATAGATAGAGGGACTCTATGAAATTTGCACAGCTATCTCCCACTAAAACCGCCCCCCTTTTTTTGGTACACCTTTTCCAAACTGCCTTTAACCCCTTTAATTTTTTTAAATTCAGCCAATAACATGGCGGCAACCCAGTGCATTTAGGCATGTAAAACATGGTTTCAAGAAAAATCCCCCTGCAGTTAAAACCGAGCTTTCAGTGGGGGAAGAAAGGTGATTTGAGTGCCTTTAACATGGAAAGGGTTTGGGGGTGCCAAAGGGCCTGGTCTGAGTTTTTCAAAAAACGCGATCTCCTGGGAAATTTTCACCAAACCCATCTCTAGGGTTTTACAGGAAGGGGCCCCGAAAAAGAAAAAACATCCAGTGATCGGCATTTTGGTGGGGGGGAAATCCCTTGGGTTGATGCCAGGGTCAAAAAGGAGAAGGGCAGACGGGTTGGGGAGCAAAAAATAGAAAGGGCAACATTCTCAAAATAAAACCCGTTAAACCAAGGTGGGCAGAAGGAACCTCTGAAGCACAGTACGGCAAATTTTTTGAGGCAGAGGGGCAAAGGGGGGCAGCAAAAGGGACCACACCGGTGCCCCCCCTTTCACTAAAAACCCAGAAAAAAGGCTCCCAATTTCCCCAAAGCTCTTTCGAAAATTGGACATTTAAAGTTTTGGAAAAACTTTGCCTGGTTTTGATGATTCGTTTTCGCTGGGGAAAATTGGGAGGGTTTAGGGTCAAATTTGGCGTAAACCCAAACATGAAAGCATGGACCCCACCCCTGCCTTGTTTTAAAACGGTTCAGGCTGGTGGTGGGGGTTTGCCCATTGTTGGGGAAAAATTTTTTTGGGCCCCTTTCGGGGGGCCCCCTTGGTCCCAAAATTGAGCAGGTTGCAAACCCCTTTTGTTAAAATCTTTCCCACAAAAATTTTTTGGGGCAGTTCTGGGGAAAAAAAGGGGGGGTTTCCAAAAAACCCTTTACAGCTTTGGTTACCTAATAAAGGGGGCCCCGGGTGAGTGTTTTATATTTTATTTTTAAAAATCTCCCCCTCACTTACTTGTACTCAATTTATTATTTCTATAAAAACCTACATGCGGGGATTGTAGTTTCCTTTATCAGCTAATGGGGCCCAGCAAAATTAGAACCACAACTCCCAGCTTTTTTCCACACTATGCCCCGTTGTGTGTAAAAATTTTATATATATATAAATTATATAAATTTTATAAAATTTAATTTAAAATATATATATAATATATATAAAACATTATTTTTAAAAAGTTTGGGCACCCTTTTTAATCTTAATCATTTTTAAATTTTTAAAATTTTTTGGGTTTTTTGAAACAGCCCATTTAAATTTTGGGATATATCTAAAATTTATGGACCAGTAATTTTTTCCAGATGAAATGGGGTTTATTGTACTAACACAATTTTTGTCCCCAAAATGAAAAAAAACCCCAAATTTTTAAATGGTGCAAAAAAATTTGGGGTACCCTTTTCTTTTTTAATTGATTTGAAAAACCCCCTAACTATTTTTACTGACTTTTCAAAAGCACAACAATTGGTTTTGAACCCCTCACGGGAGTTTTGAACTTCATACCCCAGGGGTTCCAATGTTTGAGAATTTTTAAGGGGGCCAAATTGCAATTTGGGTTCTCCTATTTAATTCCTGTAAGAGTGGCATAAAGGGCTCCTAAAAAACAACTCTAAAATTTTGATCTAAAAACAAAAAATTGTTAAAACTTTTGTTTTTCGGGGGAAGGATCAAAAAGTTTTCTCAGAGATTTAACCTTCTTTTTTCCAACTGGGGAGGAACATAGTAAGGAAATTTAAAAAACCCCGGGGCAGTTCTTGTTAACCCCAGGGTGGGGGGGGAAAAAATTTCAAAAGGGCCCAGAAAAAAAAGGGGGTAGAACATTTCAAGGACAATCCACGACCACCTCCAAAGACCCTTGCACCCTTTCACCCTTGCTGCAGAGGGTTGTCACGGTGAAATGGGTCAAAAATACAGCACATTTGCACCAAGGGAAGCTGTAGGGGAGAGTGATGCAAAGAAGCCGTTTCTGAAAGTCACGCCACTTTACAGAGCGCCTGAGGTATGAAAAAAGCACATTTGGACAACCAGCTTCTTTTTTAAAGGAAGGTCCGGGGACTGATGAAACAAAAATTTGAGTTTGTTGGTCATACAAAAAGGCGTTATGCATGGCGTCCAAAAAACACAGCATTCCAAAAAAACACTTCTACCCACTGTAAAAATTTGGTGGGGGTTTTCCCTTTGCTTTGGGGTGGGGGGCCAAATCCCGGGCCCCGGGGAAAATCTTTTTTAAAGTTGAGGGTGCATGGTTTTAAACCTCAGTATCATCAGTTTCCCTTCAGAAATAAAAATTTAAGTAAATGAATTTGAATTTTTACGCCGGGGAAATGGATATTTTAAAGAAGACAATGATCCCAAACCCCGGCCCAAAAATCTACTAGGCATTCATGCAGGGGAAAAATTTAAACCAATGTTAGGAAAGGGCCCACCCCAGCCCCCAGCCTGAATATCATTTGGGAAAAATCTGGGGGGATACTTTGAAGGGGCTGCCCCTTTTGCCGGCGACCTTTTCCCAAACTTAAACCCTGAACTTGAATTGTTTTGTAAAGAGGAAGGGTCAAAAAACCTTAATCCGGGGCCCCCCCAGGAATTTGTTTAAAAAGCTACAAGGAAAAGCGACTAGAGGCGTTTTTTTTTGCAAAAGGAGGATTTTAAAAAATTTACAAGGAACCCGGGAAAAAACCCATCCCAAATTCTGTTTTGCAATTTACTACCCTTTAAGTAAAAGTATCCTATATGTTGCTTAAAGGTCCCACTTGAGCCGCTTTGGGCAGGCTTTTTTTAAGGGAGGGAGCGCTATTTGGTTTTTTGGGAGTGCAGTTTTTGGGGGATGCAATTTTTTGGGCTTTTGCAAAGCCCCCCAGGTAGCAGAACAGGTAAAACCCCTTCCCAAAGTTAAACTTTTTTTTGGATTAAACACCCCGAAAGGGATCTCATCAAAGGGACATTTTTTTGTGCATTTTGGGGGCCCACAGTTTTTTTCTATATTTTTTTTTTAGCATTGGGCCCCTTGTTTTTTGCTTTTAAATTTTCTCTCCCTCTTTTAAATCTTTGTTTTTTTGTTTAAGTAAAGGGATAGATAGCTGTTTTAAAAATTCAAAAGCGATTAAATAAGCCCATGCAGCCCCTGGGTAACTTTTTCCGGGGGGCCCTTCCCAGTTAGCGTTTTTAGTTGGGTTTTTTTAAAAGGGTTAATTTAAAAAACTTTGGTTCTTTAAATTTGGGCTTTTTTTTGGGCCCCACACCATTTTTTCTGTGGCCTCTCCCTATTCAACCTTTTGGATTCTGTAGGGGTAACTTTAAAAGCCGGGAAAACCATAGCAAACTTTTGGATTCCCCTTTCCCTTGAGTTTCCCTCCTCCCCCATGTTTTTTTTTTCCCATTTCCTGTTAAAATAGTCATGTATTTACTAGAAAATGCAAGGAGCAAAATACTTCCCCCTTTTACATCCCACCTTTCCAACTTTACCAAAACCATTATCCCAAACCCCCAAAGACCAACATTATCCCCAAGAAAACACCCAAACCAAATTTTTCCAAAACATTGTGACCGGAATAATACCCTATCCCTTTTAAATGAGTAAAATCAGTATAAAAAGACCAATTTTACTGCTTTTTATAGTGCCCTTACAGTGAAAAATATTTTACATAAATGATCTCAGACTATAAGCAATTACCTTTCCGGGAATCAAGGGGGAACTTTTTTTCCCCTTGAAAAGGGTTGTTCACTTTTTTCCCCAAATCGACCCAGAGGGCCAAGATAAACTTCGTCTAAAACCCCTTTTATCCCCTGCAAAATTTTTCCAAAAAAATTCTTAAAAACCTTTTCCTTTTCCAGCACCTCCCTAACTGTCTCCCATGTCTGTACAAACTTCCCATGGGTGAGAGAGTGAGTACAAGCCATAGCTTAGAGGCACAGTCTTCTAGGTGGGGAGGAACAGAGGACTAACCCTCTGGAGACTGCACTACATAAGTGGCCTGTACCACTCAGAATCATATTGTGCGGTCAGAACTCCTTCCCTTGCACATTGATTGATCAGCCGCAGGCATGATGCATGTTCTCAGGGGATGCAAGGGATGGAGTTTAGTACTGTCACGATTTTTGTAGTGTTTCTGTGTTTTCAGCAGATTTCCCTGTTGGGCTATGATGGATTTATTGAACTATGTCAGACTAGTGTTGGATTCATTTCTTTAATAAAATGGTTAACTACTGATGTTGTCGGGGAGTGTTTATTGAAATAAACTGTTTTTTTGTATAGTGTCAATGTGTTTCTTTTACCATTTTATGTCAGTGTTAGTAATAGAGATGTTTAAAAGATGCCTCTGTATTACTAGCGCTGGGGCTTGGTGTCAGCCTTAAGGTGTCAGAAAAACACAGCTGGTTGACAAAAAGCCCCAGCACTAGTAATGCACAGAATGTCTGACAGATACTTCTTTTACTAACACTAGAAAAATAATGGTGAAAAATACACTGAAACAACACAAAAACACTTTGTTTAAAGAAACACTCCCCAACAACATCCCTTGTTGATCATGGATCCAAAGGGGAAATATGTAAAATACAAAAATACTAATCAGCATTTATCTGACAGCTTTCTAAAGTGCCTAGGACAGCATGAACACTAAATCTTGCCCTACAGATAGGTAGTCACAATGAATGTGGTAGCTACCCAAATTAATTAGCCAAGCCCATGCTATTTGACAAGTAGGCCTCCTACTCGGTATCTATGTAGATAGGACGCCCATTACATGGTAGGTAGCTAAGTAGGTAGGGCCAACAGTAGATAACACCCCAGCTAAGCAAGGCCCCAGGTACCTATATAGAAAAGGCTTCAGGTAGGTTGTAAAGGCCCCAGATAGCTAGGTAGGTGGACAAGCAAGGTCCCACGTAGATCGACAGGCACGTGGTAAGGCCCCGAAGAGGTAAATAGGTAAGCAGACAGACAGGGCAAAATGTAGGTAAATAGAGACTTTAGGGAGGTAGGTAGGCAGGGCCCAAGGTTGGTAGATAGGTGAGGCCCCAGATAGGTAAATGGGAAAGACCCCTGGTTGGTAGGCCCATTTAGGTAGGTAGGCCCCTGTTAGACAAGCTAGTAGGCTCTAGGTAAGTAGGCTCCAGGTAGGTAAGTAGGTAGGCCCCAGGTAGTTTTTTTGGTAGGCTCCAGGTAGGTAGATAGGCACCAGTTAGGTAGGTAATTAGGCCCCAGGTAGATAAGTATGCCGCATTTTGGTACGTAGCTAGGTCCCAGTTAGATAGGTAGGCCCCAGGTAGATAGGTAGGGCCCCATCATTGATTTTTTTTTTACATACTCACCTGTCCCAGGCTGCAGGCCGGCTTCTCTATGCGAAGCATGGTGTAGGTGGTGCGATGATGTGATTGCGCCACCTACATGAGCACTTGTGAGCGATGTCTGGTAGATCTAAGTCCTGAAACCTTAGAACGACTAGCCTGAATAGCGGGGCAGTGCGCCCGTTGCACTCTGTTCTACTAATGGCTTCAGCTGTTTGTGTGTTCCAAGGATGCGCAAACAGTTAAACTGACTGCACAGACCCGTGGGTCAAGGGCATTTGCCCGGGACCTGCCTCTAAATGCTGGGGACAGGGGGCCCAGGTGTTCCAAAGCTGTATAAGCCGCCCGGGCCCCCCTCACTGGGTATTACAAATAGCATTCTCTATAAAATTGATGTGACTGCCTAGAAACATTCTGTCATTTGCACAGTTATGTAGTGGGCTATTTTCACATCCTTACACAGACATGATACACTTCTAGCAGATAACCACACAGTAAAATATCACACCTGTGTGAAGAACTTGAGCAAAGGATATGCATGTCTGATCTATGGGAATTTTAATTCCTGTTATATTTCATTATGGAAAAAGAGACAGCTTGTGGCTGGAAATAACTAAAATTATTTTAAATGTAGGGATTAAGTGATTCATTTTTAATGTAATGTGTATATCAATAATAGCACATATTTACCAAAATTACAAAGCTGCAACAATCTGTATATAAAGCACCCCAAATTTTTTCTATTACTGTACCCATTACTTTTAAAGGGGTTTTGCCACAATCTAATGTTGACGTGGGATCCTCCAAAATGGGTATTTAATCACTTTTCTAAATATATGTAATTAAAAAAGTGAATCATGTGAGAGCTACAGCCTTCCTTACATGCCCTTGGTTTTCTGACAGTTTACATTAGATACGACCAGGAGCTGACAGGAGCTGATCTGGCCGCACTTGCGTGTTTGCACTTCTTATCTGACTGCAGGGAACATAAATGAGCTTTGAAGGGGCTGGGGAGAAAGATCTTGGATCTTTTGTATAGAGAATCCACTGGTTGTAAACATGCAGACACTCCCTGCAGCACTGCTCAGCCCACCCTCACTCTCCCCTGCAGCTGGGATGAAAGATGCGCCTGCTGAGCTTATCTTCTCTCCTGAGCACAGAAGAGGGAGAAATAAAATGCATATAGCTTATGCACAATACAGTTCTCCGCTGTGGACTAGCAAAACAATGTTTGCTCAACTACAAAGACCGAGTATCAGGAACGTGCATGGGAGGTGGTGCGATGACATCACAGAGGAGGTACTTGTTTTTTTAAACACATAAACACTACGCCCCTTTTTTCAAGCCTCTAGTGGGTTGTATCAGCCTGTTAGGTGAGGAACTCACTTCTTGGCAAAACCCTTTTAAGGCTAAGGGCATTAATTGGAATTGGCTAGTCTCCATCCCACCAGATTCCCAGTAGTGGGGGATTAGCATAGCCTCCTAAACTGTCCTTTCCAGGTAAACAAAAAAAAAAGAAAACATTCTGCTTGTCTCTTGTTTAACATTAGTGGTGGTAATGTCTTAGGATCTGTTTTACTTTTTTTCTTTGATCAGTTAAAAAGTGATGTACAAAAATCTCGATTTGTGAATAGCGCCTTGAAACTAGACAGGCGGCGTTGCATCTGAAATTATATATTCCTACTTTTAATCCATACATATTCAGTGCTGTTCAATAAACACTTATGACTAAAACAAACTAACAATGTATACTTACAACACCAATTGAAGTCAAGGCTGTGGCCAAGTTAATGATGGTTGGAATGAGACTAAACTTTCCAGCCTGTATAATGAGAAATACTTTAACTCTTTAAGTTATCACTACAAAACGTAGATGGTCGATGACATTAACAGTAAGACAGTTACACATTGGCTGCTTGCTACCATAAAAGTAGACATAAATGTTGGTCAATACAGGTTAACGCTTTAGAGCAATTTAGTGGGTTAATTTTATCCTTTGTTTGCACAGTCAAATATGTATGTGCTTTCTGAGTAAAAGCAGAGCAAATTATAAAAGAGAAAGTGAAAGACCTATTTACCCTACCCACAAACAATGATTGACAGTTAGCTCTGTACGCACACTGATACAAGAAAAGCTGCCAATCACTGCATGTGGGCAGTGTAAACTGAATGTCAACTTTTTCTTAAGGAGTCCTATCAGGATTTACTCTGCTAAGGTTTTTTAGCTTGGAAAAAATAGCTTAGGCAATTAGTTGCCATGTACAAATACATAAAAGTACAGTACACAGATCTCTTGCATCATCTTTTTACACCTAAACCTGTAACAAGGATAACATGTTTGTTTAGAGGAAAAAAGTGTCACTGTCATCACAGATGGGGATTTTTTACTGTAAGAGCGGTAAGACTATGGAACTCATTGTCACAAGAGGTTGTGATGGTGGAATCATTGACCAAGCTCAAGAAGGGCTTAGATGCCTTTCTCAAAAGAATGAAATATTACTTGCTATAGGGATTAGATTCTGGAGATAGGATGTTAACCCAGGGATTATTCTTAGTGCCATATTTGGGGTCGGAAATACATTTTTTCTCTTGGCATTCGCTTCCTAGGGGCTGTTGTACACAACTTTTACTTTGGAAGGCAATATAAACAAAATATAACTTTTATTTTTAAGATTAAAAAGGTTCAAGAATTGTGTATATGTAAACCCAGAGCTACAAACACAGACACAAATATTCCATGATATCAACAATGTAGCTTGCAATCATTTAAGAGGTGCAGTCGAATGTAATGGTATCATATAAGGAGTAATTCATTGGGAAAATACAACAAATAGGGTCCTACCTGGTCCAATATAAGGCAAAAAGAGACTTCCCCCTACAAATGCCCTAAAAAGCTGTATGTCCTGTCATGGGTGCTGGCGCGGGTGCCGCGGTGCCCCGCAGCCACCCCCCTGCCCGCATGGGGTCCGGCGCAGGTGCCGCGGCTCCCAGCGTCCATGCCCCCGCTGCCCAGTCCCTGGCGCCAGTTCTCTTACCCGTCCACGCTCCTGTGAACGCTGCTCCTGCCTGTCCCGGCCGCCGCGTGTGTACCCGCTGCTTAGGGCGCGCGCGTGACGGCTGGATTTAAAGGGCCAGCGCCCCATTAATTAGTTATTGACGGCCGTGGTCCTATATAGGGAATACGCCCCCAGCACTCTTGGCCAGTTTGTTGGTGTGCGTTAGTGAGTCTAAGAGTGTTGGAAGTCCTGTCTGATTATCCGTGTACCAGTCCGCTCCGCTACGTTTCCTGACCTTGCCTGTTTGCCGCCTGCCCTGACCTTCTGCCCGTCTCTGACCACGAACCTCTGCCGCCTGTCCTGACCTCCTGCCTGTCCCCGACTACGCTTCTGGATTACGATTTTGTACCACGCATTACCGCGGCCGCCATCGCACGCAAGTCACGTCAGGGGTAGCAACCTGGTAGCCTCACGCTGCAGCAAGTCCATCCCGCTTTGCGGCGGGCTCTGGTGAATACCGGGGGCTACTTAGACTTTGCTCCCTGGCGTGGCTTAACTATCATCGCTTGCGGTGGTCCAGCGAATCCACTGAACCATCACAGTAAAAACTGGCCATGGATTCCGCCAGGGTACTTCTGCCTGAACTCCGGGACGTCACGACGGCCATAGTACAGCAGAGCCAGCGTATTGACCAGCTCGCGGCCATGATGCAGAACCTTGCGGCTCGTCTACCTCCGCCTGCGGCTGCCCCCTCCACGCCAGCACCTGTTGCTCCTGCGGCCATGGCTCTACCTGCTCCTGCACCGGGACCTTCTCTGCATCTGCCGCTCCCCTCACGCTATGATGGAGACCCAAAGAAGTGCAGAGGCTTCATCAGTCAATGCTCAATTCACATTGAGATGTTGGGGCATCAATTCCCTACTGAGCGGGCTAAGGTTGCCTTCATAATTAGCCTCCTAACGGGCGAAGCTCTGGCCTGGGCCACTCTGCTATGGGACCGAGGAGATCCTTTGACTGCGAATCTACAAGCCTTCCTCCAAGGGTTCCGTACCGTCTTCGAGGAACCTGGCCGCACCTCCTCTGCTGCCGCAGCTCTGCTCCTTCTCCCTCAGGGCGACTGCACTGTGGGTCACTACTCCGTGCAGTTCCGTACCCTAGCCTCTGAGCTGGACTGGAATAATGAGGCTTTGTTGGCGACCTTCTGGCAAGGTCTTTCGGGGCGTATTAAAGACGAGCTCGCTGGTCGGGACTTGCCTTCTGCTCTGGACGACCTGATTCGGTTGGCTACACTAAATGATATTTGGTTTGCTGAGAGACAACAAGAGCTCCGCCTCCAACGGGAGATCGCCCGACCACGCCGGCTACCTCGTCTGGCCCCTGTGTTCCAACGGCCTCCACTTCCTCCGCCAATGGTTCCTGAGGACGAACCCATGCAGGTCGAGAGAGCCCACCTGACCCAGGAAGAACGCTCGCAACGTCATCTGAGGCAGCTATGCTTCTACTGTGGCAGTTCTAGACACTTCATTGGGGACTGTCCGGTACGTCCGCGAAACTCTCGCACCTAGGGCTCGCAGGAGAGGCATCCCTAGGTGTCAGTGCGGCCTCTCTCCGTCTGACCATTCCCGTACTCTGTGGAATTTCGCCAGACAGCACCTTCCAAGCCACCGCCTTCCTGGATTCGGGGTCCGCCGGAAATTTTGTCAGCCAAGCTCTGGTCTCCAGATTTCGTCTCCCGGTGACTCCTCTGCAGAAACCAATGTTCGTCTCCTCCATCAGTGGCGAATGCCTAAAGGACGCTATTCGGTTCTGCACTGCTCCCCTCACGCTGCAGATAGGTGCCCTACACAAGGAGACTTTGAAACTGCTTGTTCTGCCTCACTCCTCTTCGGAAATCCTCCTGGGCCTTCCTTGGTTACAAGTCCATGCTCCGAACTTGGACTGGAACACGGGCGAAATCATCCGTTGGGGTCCCGCGTGCCACTCGCGAATGCCTTCCGGTATTCCGTCCTGCTCTACGGCCCGCCTCTGTACAGTCTACGAAGCCTCTGTCGGGTCTGCCCACTCCTTACCAGGATCTTGCCGATGTTTTTTCCGAAAGACAGGCCGAAACTCTGCCTCCGCACCGGCCGTTCGATTGTCCTATTGACCTGCAACCCGGGTATACTCCTCCCCGAGTTAGAGTCTATCCTCTCTCCATCCCGGAGACTAAGGCTATGTCGGAGTATATCCAAGAGAATCTCCATAAGGGCTTCATACGCAAGTCATCCTCGCCTGCGGGGGCAGGTTTCTTTTTGTTGACAAGAAAGACTGTTCTCTCCGACCCTGTATCGATTATCAGGGACTTAACAAAATTACTATAAAAAATCGTTACCCCTTGCCTCTGATCTCGGAACTATTCCATCGCCTGCGTGGCGCGAACATTTTTTCCAAGTTGGATCTATGGGGAACATATAACCTGATTCGTATTCATGAAGGTGACGAGTAGAAGACTGCCTTTAATACCAGAGATGGCCACTTTGAATATCTCCTCATGCCATTTGGCCTCTGCAACGCTCCGGCGGTGTTCCAGAACTTTGTCAATGAGATCTTCCGAGACCTCCTCTACGTCTGCGTCATTGTCTACCTAGATGATATCCTAATCTTCTCCCCTGACCTGGAAACTCACCGCCTCCACGTCCGCCAGGTGCTCAAACGTTTCCGTGACCACCAGTTATATGCCAAACTGGAGAAATACCTGTTTGAACGTACCTCGTTGCCCTTCCTGGGCTACATCGTCTCGGATCAGGGCCTCCAGATGGATCCCTCTAAATTGTCTGCAGTCCTACAATGGCATTGACCAGTGGGGCTTCGCTCTATTCAACGATTTTTGGGGTTCGCAAATTATTACAGACAATTCATCCCTCATTTCTCCACGCTCGTGGCCCCGCTGGTGGCCCCTACGAAGAAAAATGCCAACCCTAAATCCTGGCCATCAGAGGCCCAAGAAGCATTTGATCACCTCAAATCAGCATTCGCTTCTGCTCCAGTTCTGTCTCGCCCGGACCCGCAGCGCCTCTTTATCCTAGAGGTGGACGCCTCCTCTGTAGGTGCAGGTGCTGTTCTCCTTCAGAAGTCCTCCTCCGGAAAACTGCGTACATGTGGCTTCTTCTCTAAAACCTTCACCCCAGCCGAAAAAAAAATTATACAATCGGTGATTGCGAATTACTGGCTATTAAGTTAGCCCTAGAAGAATGGTGGCACTTGCTGGAAGGAGTCGTCACCCCATCGATATATTCACCGATCACAAAAATCTTCTCTATCTGGAGTCTGCCCAACGACTGAACCCTCGGCAAGCTAGGTGGTCACTTTTCTTCGCCCGCTTTGATTTTCTTCTTCACTTTCGGCCAGCTGGCAAGAACATCAGAGCAGACGCCCTCTCTAGATCCTCGGACACAGTGGGGTTGGAGCCTCCTCTGCAACACATAATTCCTCCTGAACGTCTCCTCACAGCGGCCCCTGTGGACCTTCAACGTCTGCCCCCTGGGAAAACCTGCGTACGTCCTGCCATGCTGCCTCGTATCCTGAAGTGCGGACATGCTTCTCGAACAGCTGGTCACCCTGGAGTCCATAAGTCTCTGCAACTAATCTCCCGTTATTATTGGTGGCCCACTCTCGCTCGAGATGTTAGAGACTTTGTCCTGGCCTGTACCTCTTGTGCCCGTAATAAAGTGCCTCGTCTCAGACCTGCGGGCCTGCTTCAACCCCTCCCGGTGCCAGAAAGACCTTGGTCCCATATAGCCATGGACTTTGTTTCGGACCTCCCGGCCTCCTCTGGAAACACTGTCATCTGGGTGGTGACAGATAGATTTTCGAAAATGGCCCACTTTGTTCCACTGCCCGGGTTACCCTCTGCTCCACAGCTGGCCCAGCACTTTTTCCACCACATTTTTCGATTGCACGGTCTTCCGTTGCATATCGTCTCGGATAGGGGGGTCCAGTTTGTGTCGAGATTCTGGCGGGCTCTATGTGGGCAGATGCAGATTCAGCTTGACTTCTCGTCTGCATACCACCCTCAGACTAACGGGCAGGTAGAGAGGGTTAACCAAGTGTTAGGTACCTACCTACGACATTTTGTTTCCGCCCGTCAGGATAATTGGTCTGACCTTCTCCCCTGGGCAGAATTCTTTTATAATTCTCTAGACACAGAATCCGCTGGGGCCTCTCCCTTTTTTGTTGTGTTTGGGCTACACCCCCGCCCGCCCCTCCCTCTGGCTACTTCCTGTCATGTTCCTGCCGTGGATGCCCAGATGCGTGACATCAAGGCACTCTGGCAAACCACGCGTCAGGCCCTTCTACGGGCCTCCACTCGCACCAAATTCCAGGTCGACAGGTACCGTAGACCTCCGCCCCTATTTAAGCCAGGTGATAGAGTTTGGTTGTCCGCCAAATACATCCGCTTCAAGGTGCCCTGTTATAAGTTAGGCCCTAAGTATCTGGGCCCTTTTGTTGTACTTCAGCACCTTAACCCGGTGTCCTACAAGCTCCGCTTGCCTCCCACTCTGCGTTTCCCAAACGCCTTCCATGTTTCGCTCCTCAAGCCTGTGGTTCTGAATCGATTCTCCCGTGGATCTGTCTCTCCTTCTCCTGTGGCCAACTCTGATAACATCTTTGAGGTCAAGGAGGTGCTGGCGGAGCAGACAGTGAGGGGGAAGTGGTTCTTTCTTATTGACTGGAAGGGGAAGAGGAGCGCTCGTGGGAACCTGAGGGCAACCTGTCACCTGACCTTCTCTCCAAGTTCCGTAAAAAGAGGGGGAGACCTAAGGGGGGGTACTGTCATGGGGGCTGGCGCGGGTGCCGCGGTGCCCCGCGGCCGCCCCCCTGCCCGCAGGGGGTCCGGCGCGGGTGCCGCGGCTCCCCGCGTCCATGCCCCCGCTGCCCAGTCCCTGGCGCCAGTTCTCTTACCCGTCCACGCTCCTGTGAACGCTGCTCCTGCCTGTCCCGGCCGCCGCGTGCGTACCCACTGCTTAGGGCGCACGCGCGACGGCTGGGCTGGATTTAAAGGGCCAGCGCAACATTAATTAGTTATTGACGGCCGCTGGTCCTATATAAGGAATATGCCCCAAGCACTCTCTGCCAGTTTGTTGGTGTGCGTTAGTGAGTCTAAGAGTGTTGGAAGTCCTGTCTGATTATCCGTGTACCAGTCTGTTCCGCTACGTTTCCTGACCTTGCCTGTTTGCCGCCTGCCCTGACCTTCTGCCCGTCTCTGACCACGAACCTCTGCCGCCTGTCCTGACCTCCTGCCTGTCCCCGACTACGCTTCTGGATTACGATTCTGTACCACGCATTACCCCGGCCGCCATCGCAAGCAAGTCACGTCAGGGGTAGCGACCTGGTAGCCTCACGCCGCAGCAAGTCCATCCCGCTTTGCGGCGGGCTCTGGTGAATACCGGGGGCTACTTAGACTCCGCTCCCTGGCGTGGCTTAACTATCATCGCTTGCGCTGGTCCAGCGAATCCACCGAACCATCACATGACCCCTGCTGCCTATAACACAGAGCTCTCATCGTAATAATAGCGACCCCAGTCAGAATCCTGACCCTGTGTGATCTAACCACTATAATGCCCTAGTGTAATAGCGTTGTCTAAATATGTTTCAGTACCTACTACTGCTTCATCAGGGAACCTTAAATGGGTTGCTTAGATCTTATTAAAGGCATACATAAGCTTACAGGGGTTGTCTCACTACAAGGATTTCTTTTTATGTTAAAGATCTTGCAAAAATAAGTCACTTTGCAATATGTGTCCATTAACAGTGTCCTACCTATTCTTAGATATCCCCTCTTGTATGGGCTGCATAAACTCCTCAGGTCGATATAGCTTCATACCTGTTTGATCTATCCTGATAGGCTGCCAACACTGGTTGCTATAGCTACAGACCTGGCTTCTACTGCAGCCTTGTAGAAGCCAGTAAACACGCCCCTGAATTCAAAGGGAAACAGGACTGAGGTAAGATGAATAAATGTAGTGAGACAACCCATTTAAGGGGAAGATGTACAGAATGAGTGTATGGCTCCATGCTAGTGAGAGCAACTCTGATGTGCGGGCTTAGGAGTTTTTGCCTTCCTCTGGTTAAATATGGTAGAGTTATAGGTTGGACTCAATGGATCTGTGTTTTTTTTAACCTTATCTACTATGTTAATTTGTTTTTACTCAGAAATCCTGCTCTAAATCATATAAACCAATACATCACAGAGCTCAGCTTCTCTCCCTCTATCATATCTTTCTCAGAGATAGGGCAGTGTAAACCACGTGACAGGATCCTTTTAAAGAGGACTTATTGGGAAGTGTTCCTGATATGTCTGTTTTAGTAAATTTCTGTGTTCCCTGTAAAAGTCTAATGATGGCACACCATTCTCACACCAGAAAGTTATGCTGTCTTTCTGAACTATCCTGACCACAGTGCCATCACAACTATAATATATGTATTTGACTGTGTCATAGCGGGAATGTTTTTTTGTTGTTAAGTTGTTAAGCTAATAGAGGTTAGTATCTGCTTTCAGTGGTCTTAAAGGGGTTGTCTCACTACATTGATTCATCTTACCTCAGTCCTGTTTTCTTGGTTTCATTTTGAATTCAGTGGTGTGTTTACTGGCTTCTACTAGGCTGCAGTAGAAGCCAGGTCTGTAGCTATAGCAACCAGTGCTGGCAGCCTATCAGGATAGATCAAACAGGTCTGTAGCTGTTGCGACCTGAGGAGCTGATGCAGCCCATACAAAAGGGGATATCTAGGAATAGGTAGGACACTGCTAATGGACACATATTGCAAAATAACTTGTTTTTGCAATATCTTTAACATAAAAAGCAATCCTTGTAGTGAGACAACCCCTTTAATGTTCCTCTGAGCAAACATATAATCATTGTAAGTAAATTACCTGCCCATGGACGATGACATCAATACGGATTCCATATACCTTTATTAGTATACGAGCCTCTGTACCATTCTTAAAGTAATACTTGGCAAACCTGACAAAATATCAGGAACGTCAGATTAGTTTGAAAACACAAAGATGTTAAGTAGAAAACTATTTACTCACTCATTCTGACATTTATTATATTAACTACATTACATTAACTACTGTATATATTTAACATAAAACAATTATTTTCATATATATACAGCAGTATCACATTCTTGCACTATATGATGTATTTTTGTTTAACACTAATACTCAGTTCAGATACAGTAATACCCCGTAAACCAACGCATCAGTATCCATCATTTCACAGTTACATCACCATCAATTTTGCAAAAAACCTTGTTATCCATCATTTTGCTTCACAGATACAACATTTCATAATCAATATCCATGAGTATACAACCATCCCTTATTCACTGCAGCTACTTTAGTTGGTGCCATAAAGCCACCTCATCTTTTACTGTATCCTGCTTACAATGTTCTTTATGCCTTGTTACATTATTACATTATAATATACTGTACAGTAGTTTTTGTTTTTCTGCCTCCTTATCCATCGTTTCGTTATCCATCACACTTTTCTGGAACGTAACCCCGGTGGATAAAAGGGTATCCCTGTACAAGCCTTAGCGGTCAAATGGATGAACGTCATGGAGGTACTATTATAGGATACCACTTTTTGAATGTCACTATGCCAGTTTCTCTTCCCTTCTTTAGCTAAGCCATAAATAAGTAGGGCTCAGGAGTTCCTGGAACAGACCTAGCAAAAGCTGAACCGTAGACAAGAACAGTAACCATCACCCAAGATGTCTTGTATTAGGAGAAATATCTCAGTACATATCATAAGAAAAATCTCAGTTTTTTTATATTAAGTAAAGAATACAGATATATATATATATATATACAGCTGAAACCAGAAGTTTACATAGACTATATAAAAAGACACATATGCATGCTATTCTCATTATCTGACATGAAGTCAGAATAAACCTTACCTGTTTTAGGCCGATTAGGATTACGAAAATTATTTATACTTACCAAATGCCAGAATAATGAGAGAGATAATTTTTTAAGGCATTTGTATTACTTTCTGCAAAGTCAAAAGTTTACATACACTAGGATTACTATACCTTTAAACAATTTGGGACAGCCCATACGATGATATCACATCTTTGGAAACTTCTGATAGGTTTATTGGCAACATCTGAGTTAATTAGATACACACTTGTGGGTGTATTTTAAATCAC
Organism: Phyllomedusa bahiana; assembly: GCA_025379985.1. Lineage (NCBI taxonomy): Eukaryota > Metazoa > Chordata > Amphibia > Anura > Hylidae > Phyllomedusa > Phyllomedusa bahiana. The sequence goes on along the minus strand of JAODAL010024722.1, from coordinate 1,839 downwards.
ACCAGAAACACAATGCTTCTGTGTGTAACATCATGGGAAAGTCTAATGAAATTAGCCAAAATATCAGAAAGAGAATTTGGGGGCTGCACAAATTGGTTCATCCTTGGATGCAATTTCCAGATACCTTTAAGGTGCCTCATTCATCTGTACAAACAATTATACCAGTACAAACAAGATGGGAATGTCCAGCCCTAATATGCTCAGGAAGGAGACGGTTTCTGGTCTCAGAGATGAACTTGCTTTGGTCTGACATGTGCATATTAACCCAAGAACAAAAGCAAAAGACCTTGTGAAGATGCTGGTGGAAGCTGGTAAAATTATGTCACTGTCCACAGTGAAACGAGTACTGTATAAACATGGGCTGAAAGGCCACTCTGCCATTACTCCAAAAGAAACATATAAAAGCCAGTTAAATGTTTGCAAATGCACACGGAACAAAGACCTACATTTTTTGAGAACGTCCTGTGGTCTGCAAAAAAAAAATCAATGGGTTTGCCTAATTCCCATTGTTACGTTTGGGGGAAAAAAAGGGAGAAGTTTGGAAGTAAAAACACCACCCCAATTTTTTAAACACCGGGGGGGGGGGCTGTCTGTGGTGGGTTATTTTGCTGCGGGAAGTTAAGTTGGGGAAGAAATGGGTCTTCCATTGGACAATGCCCCGAAGCATACTGCAAAGGGTTCAAGAGGTTAAGGACAACCAAAGTAAAATGTTTTGGAGTGGCCATCAAAAAGCCCTGATCACAATCCTATTGGGAAAAAATTCCCTAAAAACTGTTGTGAAAGCTTTTGGAAGGATACCCAAAAATTTGGGGGACCCAAAATCATACATTTTTAGGCAATGCTACCGAATACTAATCAAATGTATGCAAACATTTGACTTTGCAGAAAAATTATAAAAATGCCTTAAAAATTCTCTTCTCATTATTGTGACATTTTGGGAAAAATAATAAATTTTTGGGAAACCCAAGGACCCGAAACAGGTAAGGTTTATTCTGCTTCATGTCAGATAGTGGAAAAACATGCATGAAAAACATGCATATGGTCTTTTTATATAGTGTATATAAATTTTGGTTTCAAAAGTATGATGTATGTCGGAATATCACCCCAAAACATTAAAAATTATTGCGGTAAATCTATAATTAAAAATATTAAAATGTAATCAACATGACAGACTGAAACAAAGGGGTGGTAGTTAAAGATCCAACGGCACCTGTAATGGCAAAATAGGGTTTTTCAATGGTCTCTTCTTTCTTTTTTTTTCCCATTTTGTTGTTTGTGTTTTTTATCTGTGCATCTTTTTTGCACATTTCTATTATCTAGCACTTTTTTTGTAAGTGTGCAATCTGATTAGGCTTGAATTAGTTTAAAAATTTGTTTCTGCACTTTTTGAATATTGTAAGTTATTGTGACCCCATTGCATATACCCAAGGGGGTATTGTAAGAAATTGGTCCCTTTTTGTATTATTTGGGTTTTCCCCTTTTTTAAAATGCAAGTTTGTGCTGTTAGGGTCCTGTATTGAGAAAACCAATGGGAAAATGTTTTTTGGATAGATGTTTGTAGCCCTTTGTAAAAAAAAAATAGTGCCTGCCTGGGTTTTAAATTTTTGTTTTTATACTTGGGTTGCATAATATTTCATGGTGTAAACTTTTTTCTTTTCATGGAGTGCTAAAAAAAATTGATTCTTTTTCAATACAAAATAAAATCAGTAACAGATAAATTTCCCATTCTGGACATCAGAGAAAGGGTTTTTGGCTTTCCCCTGTAGGTCCCCATTAAAAGGTCTATTTTTTTAAATATTAAAAAAGTAACTTTTTAACCCAATAATAAAAAAGTTTTTT
>JAODAL010024721.1:0-60000 GCA_025379985.1 Phyllomedusa bahiana | reverse complement strand
GATTTTTTTGGGGGGTTTTTTTTTCCTTTTTTTTTTTCCCCCTTCTGTTGTTTAATAATAAAAGGTATTTTACCCCTATCAATTCACCTGTGGTGATAAAAAATTAGTTATTCACATTTAAGTGCAAGGTCCCTCAATGAAAAAGCTGGGTGCACCAAAAGTCAAAAAACACGTATCTGTAATGTAACGGATAAAAAAGGGTTTTTTTTGGCCCCTATCAATTCACCGTGGTAACACACAATTGCTGGTTTCAAATTTAACGCAATGGCTCTATCAACAAATCGGGACGGGGCAAAAGTGCCAAAAACACGTTTTCTGTAATTTTGAAAAAAAAGGTTTTTTTTGGGCACCTATCAATTTCCCTTGGGGTGACTAAAAAATTGCATATTCACATTTAAGTGCAAGGGGCCTCAATAACAAATGTAGTGCACCAAAGAAAAAAAAACACGTATCTGAAATGTATTCGGATATTACAAGGTATTTTTTTTGGCACCTACAATTCACCTGGGTAACACAAAATTTGCGGATTCAAATTTAACTGCAAGGGGGCTCTAAAAACAAAATCTGGACTGGGCAAAATGCCAAAAATACGTATCTGTAAGTATTCGGATAATAAAAGGTATTTTTTGGCCCCATCTTTTCACCGTGGTGACTAAAAAATGCAGTATTCACATTTAAGTGAAAGGGCCCTCAATGAACAAACGTAGTCCCCAAAAAGTCAAAAAACCCGAAAACTGAAATGTATTCGGATTTACTTTTTTTGGCACCTACAACCGTGCGACTTGCTGGATTCTAATTTAAGTACAAGGGATTTTCCCAACAAAGGTGAATGGGCAAAATTTAAAATGAACACCTATCAAAATGTTATCGATAAAAAAAGGGGTTTTTTGCACCTAACAAAAAACCTGCATTACTAGAAAAGATGTTATCCATGGTTCGGCTGCCCAATATCCGGGAAATATTTCAATGAAAACTGTTAATAATAAAGCATTGCGGGGAAATGTCTCCTAAGTTTTGGGTGAATTTATCCATATTCTTTATAGAGCTTGTCGGGGTTTCGCCCGGGGCCCCCCTCCCACCCCCCCCCCGTGATTTTACAGCGGTAGATGCTCCTTAAAAATTCTTACCTAACTTATAAAACTTCCAATCTCTAATTAACTAAATTGAAAGGATCACAGCTAATGTAAAAAGGTTTCCTTAAAGAAATTAATAATTTCGCTGACTGTTGGACACAAGCAGAGCGCACCCTTCGCTCTAGACCTGGGGACACATCTGAACAAAACCTTTCTATAAAACGAGGGCATGTGATTTTCCCCGCCAATCCAACCATACACATCCCAGTCTGACGTCGCACACACATTTCCCCCGCTTATTCTTTAAAGAAGATACAGATTTTTAAACCCAAATTTCGCATGATCTAAAAAAATCCGATCCCATAAAAACGTGCCCCATTTCAACTTTGTCGATAATAATCGCTCAACACTAACTGGGACATAGGTTCATCTTTGGGCAGGACAATGACCTTTAACATACAGTCAAAGCTACAATGGAAGGGTTTACATCAAAGTATATTTATGTGTTAAAATAGCCCGCCACAGTCTAGACCTAAAGCCTATTGAGAATCTATGTCAGAGCTTGAAAATTACAGTTCACAAACGTTCGCCAACCAATCAAACTGAGCTAGAGCTATTTTGTGAAGAAGAATGGGCATATATCCAGCCTCTAAATGTACAAAGCTGGTAGAGACATACCCCGACAGACAAACAGTTGTCATTCAGCTAAAGGTGGTCCTGTAAAGCATTGGCTCAGGAGGCTGAATACATATGCATTCCACACTTTTCTAGGAAGTGCACATATTTTATTTTCCCCTTCACAATCTTGCTACTTTTTGGTTGCCATCACAAAAAATATTATAAAATACATTTTGGTTTTTGGCTGAAAAGTTTTAAAAATGAGGGGGCAGCTCAAATTATGATGGTTTTTTTGCAATCTACTGTATGGTTAACTTTCATTTTGGTTGTCGTTTCTCAAGTAAAATAAAATAAATGACATTGACACTGATTTTTTTTTTTGCCTACCACATTGAATAATTATTTCCCTTTTATCACTTTATTTTTTCACAAAAAATTTTAGCACAATAAGGGGTTAAATGACCAAAAAAATAAAGTGACACAATAAACATGAAGGCTGCAGCCCACACTTGTGTTACAAACATTTGAATGTTGCAAAACAAAGTTTTTTTCTTCAAATCTAGGTCAGGGAACAATGCAGTGTTTCATTGAATACACCCAAAGTTGCTACTGATTTTCACCCATCCTAAAGTGCAATGAAAAGCTAACCCCTGCCACAGTCTGCCCTGCCTAGGGATATACACTCACCGGCCACTTTATTAGGTACACCATGCAGTAAGGGGTTTGGACCCCCTTTTGCCTTCAGAACTGCCTAAATTCTTCGTGGCATAGATTCCAAAAGGGTTTGCAAGATGCTAAATTGGTCCCAAGGGGCCCCAAAAAATCCCAAGAAAATATTCCCCACACCAGACACCACCACCACCCCTGACCGTTGATCAAGGCAGGAGGTCCAGTTTCATGTTTTTAACGCCAAATTCTACCCTCCCATCCGAATGTCGCAGCAAAATCGAGACCATCAGACCGGGCCAACTTTTTTTTCCAATCTTCTACAATCCAATTTCGATGATTTGGGAAAATTTTGGGGAGCCTCATTTTCCTGTTTTTAGCTGAAAGGAGGGGAAACCCCGTGTGGTCCTTCTTTTCTGTAGCCCATCTGCCTCAAATTCGCCGTACTTGCGTTCAGAGACCCTTTTCCCCTCCCTCCCTTTTGGTTTAACGGGTGGCTATTGAGCACTGTTCCTTTTCTACACTCGAACCAGTCGCCCATTCTCCTTTGACCTCTGGCTCAACAAGGCATTTCCGCCCACAGGACTGCCCTCCCGGGTGTTTTTTTTTTTTCGGGCCCTTCTCTGTAAAAACCCAAAGATGTTGTCGTGAAAATCCCCGGAGATCACATTTCTGAAATACTCAACCACCCTATTTTCACCCAAAACCATGAATGTTCAAAGGCACTCAAATCACCTTTCTTCCCCATACTGAGCTCGGGTTTTTGAACTGCAGGAGATTGTCTTGACCATGTCTACATGCCTAAATGCACTGAGTTGCTGCCATGTGATTGGCTGATTAGAAATTAAGTGTTAACGAGCAGTTGGACAGGTGTACCTAATAAAGTGGCCGGTGAGTGTATAGCAGGGAGGCACGAGCCTGGATAGGTCTGCCCGCTACTTTGTTGGTTCTCATGACCAATGGGCCATTAGCTTTCATGAAGTCTTCTCTTAGCTACCTTCAGCTGTAAGTGGGTAATTATATGGTGAGAACAGTTTGAGACCAAGTCCTTATTTAGAAAGGGAGTACTATCTCTTTCCCTTAACAATCTATAGCATATATGTAATGTACCAGGGTTGCAGAGGAGAGAATAGGAGTGGTAGCTCGGTGTCACAGTGGCTAGGCACCCAACCCTCTCTTTCTCCCTTGGCACAGCTATAGTGAAGAAGGGGTCTGCCTGCGGAGTGGGTGGTGTTCCTCCTTAATTCCCCCAGGGCACTCTCTAACAGTGGTGGGTTCCTCAATTGCCTGCAATGATAGGTGATGTGCCCGTGGTGTAGATAAACAGGCAGGAGACTGCGGTTCAGGTTGAAGGAAAGACAAATATTTAGGTTTTATACATCAGAGTCAATTTCATTCACAAAACCTCAGTTTTCACAAAACTTGAACAGACCTCAGCAACAGAAATAGCTTCCATAAAGGTCCCATAATATCCACATATGCAAGCTAAGAATCTTTTTCTAAATCCCAGGCAATCTGGAGTAATCTCTTCTACACTGTATAGGTGTTAGGTCAGGCCAGAGGCATATAATGAACACCAACAACTGTGAGGTCTACGGAGATTGAATTACCTCTCAACACGCTATCTCCTTTGACTACAGGAACTGTCCTCCTTTCTGTTTTTAAACTTGGTCAGCTTCTTAAAGATGATCTCTTTGGCAAAAAGTAGAATAATATGTCCTCTGGTTACTTGGCTAGCTGAAAGCCATCAGTTGCTTAATGCCCCCTTCATCTACTCCAACTCACTGGTTGACTAACTGTTTACCCCTCCCACCTGGGCACCTATATTTATATCCTCTGGCCACACCCTAGTTGTGGAGATTTTCTCAGGGGCAGACAGTACACCTTCTGCGCTTATAACATGGTCTAAGTAATTCACTTGCGGTTTCAAGATATGACATTTGGAGGGTTTGACCTTCAGCCCATGCTTAAACAGAACTTGAAAGACCTCAGTAAGATGATATAAGTGGTCATCATACATTTTGGAGAATATAATGACATCATCCAAATATAGGAGCATACTTTCTAAGTTCTTGTGCCCTAAGCATTGCTCCATGAGCCTTTAGAAGGTGGCAAAGTCCAAATTGCATACTGTTAAACTAGAATAGGCCTGTTAGAGTGGTAAAGGCAGTCTTCTCTCGGTCTTCAGATGCTATAGATACTTGCCACTACCCGCTGGTTAAGTCCAATGTTGAAAAGTAAGTGGCTGTTACTAAGGCAGTCAAAGATTCTTCAATGTGTGACAAGGGATAGGCATCATTGTGAGTGATGTTGTTCAGTTTGCTGTAGTCTATACAGAATCTGATGGTTCCATCTTTCTTCTTGACCAGGAAGATAGGTGCAGCCCAAGGACTCTGACCATCTTGAATGACATCTGCTTCTTTATTCTCATTTATATGTGTTTTAACAGGCTGGTACATAGAAGGCAGAAGTCGGTATAGGTATGTTATACTGCAAAACGGTGGTCTGACCGAAATCCAATGGTTGTTTGCTGAGTGCTTGATGATACTTACATGCCACAGATAGGACATTATTGATTTGCCTGGCTTTAGTTTTGATGTCACCTACATGGATCTCAGTCCATCATGATTCTCTTGCACTCTTCCCTTTATCCTTTTGAGCTTGAGAGATTTGATGGCAGGAAGCAGCCGTCTTGCTAATAATGTCTTCAAAGGAACTTGGAAGAGTTAAGCAACTGGGTAGAACTTGTGTAGCTTTATTGGAGTATCACCAAAATTTAAGAGGCGGACTGGTACTCTTCCATTGGAAATAGTCACTAGACTTCATGCAACTTTTATCAATGAATGCACTTTATCAATGAATGCACTTTGATTAGGATTGGTTCTGTGAGGGCTTGGTACTCACCCTTGAACACACCCTTATAGAATACTGTGCTAGCAATCTAGGTGGACTTAAAAAAAATGCATAATGAAATTTTAAAAGATATTAACAAAAAAATTCAACAAGCAAACACATTTTTCCTTGTGCTTTGCTTTCTTTATTATGTAAGACAATAAACCATAGAAATAATTGGTATTGGCACATCTATAATACCTCAAACTTTAAAATGAGCATTTTATTTAATAAGTATGGTGAATGCTGTAGAAAGAAAAATGAAGAACAGTTGCAGAATAAAACATTATCAAAATGTTGTATGTACCAGAAAATGGCACCAATGAAAACTTCAGATTGACCTGCAAAAACTAGCCATTGCTCAGCTCTATTAATAAAAAAATTAGAGGTGTTAGAACATGATAACACAAGAGCAAATTATTTCTTTTTAAAGAAAAGTGAACAATACTTACATGGTATAAAACTATGCATACATGTTATTTATACTCTGTTATTTTTTGTGTATTTTGTATGTATTTTTGTAGCCCACATTTCATTTTGTAGATGTTGATAATTATCTTTTCTGCACTGTACAAACCATTTCCCTTTTTCAATTTTTACTGTTAACTAATATAGTCTGACATAAACTCTCTTACAGGAAACATTACCCATCAACTTAATGGAAAGGATCCTTACGTCATACATTTTACCAGTCCTGCACACATCAATCCTTGCACAGGTAAATGTTTTTCTTTGAACAAAAAAATCGTAATACTTGAACAGAGGATCCATTGTCCGTGTGTTTTTACAAAAAGTACACACCAGTTTACATATACAGTTGAAACCGGAAGTTTACATACAATATATAAAAAGACACATATGCATGTTTTTCTCACTATCTGACATGAAATCAGAATAAACCTTTCCCATTTTAGGTCAATTTGGAGTAACAGAATGATTTATATTTGCCAAATGCCAGAAGATTACTATGGCTTTAAACAATTTGGGACAGCCCATATGATGATGTAATGTCTTTGGAAGCTTCTGATAGGTTTATTGGCAACATATGAGTTAATTAGAGACAGATCTGTAGATGTGGTTTAATGCACACCAGAAACACACTGCTTCTATGTGTAACATCATGGAAAAGTCGAAAGAAATCAGCCAATATATAGGAAGAGAATTGTGGATTTGCACAAGTCTGGTTCATTCTTGGGTGCAATTTCCAGATACCTGAAGGTGCCTCGTTCATCTATACAAACAATTATATGCAAGTACAAACAAGATGAGAATGTCCAGCCATCATACCGCTCAGGAAGGAGACAGGCTCTGTATCTCAGAGATGAACGTGCTTTGGTCCGAAACGTGCATATCAACCCAAGAACAAAAGCAAAAGACCTTGTGAAGATGCTGGCAGAAACTGATAAGATTGTGTCATTATTCATAGTGAAACAAGTACTGTATCAATATGGTCTGAAAGGCCATTCTGCCACGAAGAAGCCATTACTCCTAAAGAAACATATAAAAGCCAGATTAATGTTTGCAAATGCACACAGGAACAAAGACCTACATTTTTGGAGACATGTCCTGTTTTCTGACAAAGCTAAAATTGAACTGTTGGCCATAACGGCCATTGTTACGTTTGGAGGAAAAAGGGAGAAGCTTGGAAGCCTAAGAACACATACCAACTGTGAAACATGGTGGTGGCAGTATCATGTTGTGGGATTGTTTTGCTGCAGGAGGGAATGGTGCACTTCACAAAATAGATGGCATCATGAGAAAAGAAGATTATGTGGCAATACTGAAGCAACTTTTCAAGACATCAGCAAAGAAGTTAAAGCTTGGGTGGAAATGGGTGTTCCAAATGGACAATGACTCGAAGCATACTACCAAACTGGTTACAAAGTGGCTTAATGATAACCAAGTCAGTGTTTTGGAGTGGCCATCACAAAGCCCTGATCTCAATCCTATTGAAAATTTATGGGCAAAGCTGAAAAGGCAGGTGTGAGCAACGCAACCTACAAACATGACTTAGCTACACAAGTTCTGTCAGTAGGAAAGGGCCAAAATTCCTTTCAACTATTGTGAGAAGCTTGTGGAAGGATATCCAAAATGTTTGACGCAAGTCATACAGTTTAAGGGCAATGCAACCAAATACTAATGACATGTATGTAAACTTTTGACTTAAAAAATTCTCTCTCATTATTCTGGCATTTGGCAAATAAAAATAATTTTGGTTCCTTATTGACCTAAAATAGTTAAGGTTTATTCTGATTTCATGTCAGATAGTGAGAAAAACATGCATATGTGTCTTTTTATATAGTGTATTTAAACTTCTGGTTTCAACTGTATATATATATTTTAAGCTGAGGTCAATATCAAGAATTAATTAAATGAAAACACTTGGAAATGCCACACTTTTGTACCCGAATCTCAAAGTGTAGACGTTCAGTAAATGACATAAATGTAGTCTTATTGGAACTATTTTTGCCTTATAGATCTTTATGGCACCAATTTATCTGTCAGAATAAGTGTTTTAAAATACAGGCTCCATGAACAAAAGTCATAAACATGATGTGAAACGGACCTAATCTATCTGTACATGTAGAATACCTACTTGGAGGCCTACATACCATGGTCACTCTACTGCAATTTAAAAATATTAAAAAAAAGCTCAAGAAGAAAAAAAGCTATAACTCTGGGCCAATTAGTTGATGTAGTATTTCTCAGATCACATAAGAAACACTGACCCTGTAATATGATTGAAAACAATAGTTATCTGCAGAGTTTTTTCAGGTTGTTTGCCCCTCATCAGTGCACAGTAGACTACTGGTTGGCTGGGCGAGAGACTCTAGATGTAGATCAAAAGGCCTAATATTCTTCATTAGGGAAAGGCAATTGCTGAAATTTAAATATATTCAAATAAGATTACGGGAGAAAGAACTAGAACGGTGTGCCACCTAGTGAAAGCAGTGTTCGTCTTATCACATCTGACTCAGTCAGCCTAGTGATGTGATTAGGAGTAAAGCTAAACCATATACTAATTTTTAGAAAGCTGTTTCGAGGAGTTTGTCCCTCATCAGTGTAGAGTACAGTACGACACTGGCCTCCTGATGTTAAAAGTGGCTTGGATGGGGGTGTGTGGCCTGGCTCTGCATGGCGGCGGACGCATAGAGAGAGAGCTCCGTGGAGAATCGGGAAACCGGCACAACTATACCCTGCCTAGCAGCTACTAAACCGTCCCATACAACAGGGGATCTTACCTGGAGACAGAAGAACACGGCTCATCCCCTCAAGCACCGAGAGAGCGGCACGCATGGAGTATAAATCCGGAGAGTGGAGGAGGAGCTCAGTGGCGGGAAGGACGGCCGCAGGCAGGAGCGCAGCTTCAACCACGCTGACAACTGAGCGCCGCCACGTGAGTTCTGAGGAGAAAAGTCCCCTGCAGCGGAGGTTCGGTAAGGGATCCAGGTCACAGCCGAGACTCAAAGTAGTGGGGGTTTCATTAATATCCACTGGAATCAGCTCTTCAGCTGGAAAGACTTTCCGAAAATAAGGCACGGAGCCCTTCAGTCGCCCCACTGTGAGTATACCTCTCATTATATGTGTCAAACCTTGTGGGCACCATCTTAGAGTGTAACTGCCACTGAGAGGTACATATGCTGAGCTAATTAATGGCATATAGAGCTCAGGATCAACTTTTGCTGCAGCATCCACGTCTCAGGAGTCCACTCAAGCCTGTATTAATATCATTCCCAGCACTTAGTATAATTTTCTACGCCTATTGCCTCCAGTTTAAGTTAAGTTATGTACCATATATGAAGCTGCACATGGGAACAGGCGCCATTTTGTGAATAACACCTCAGCTCCTCTAGATACCTCCCGCCTTTGCATAAGCATAGTGGACTGAAGCTGTGAAACCCCTAATCCTCCAGCTCTTTTACCTTTCCAACATGGAATAATTGATTAGGCAGCTTAACAAACAAGATTTGGAAGAGAAAGCCGCTGTGTGGACTGATCATATATATAAACCTGTACGACAATCTTCAAATTGACATTTTTACATAGCTGATACCTTGTAAGGGCTGGGTAGTGGATCCGCCGGACCACCGCAAGCGATGGTAGTTAAAGCCACGCAGGGAACGGAAATCTAATTAGCCCCCTGATTTTTTCACCAGAGCCGGCCGCAAAGCGGTATGGACTTGCTGCGGCGTGAGGCTACCAGGTCGCCCCCCCCTGACTGACTTGCTTGCGGTGGCACCGAGTGAGCGTGGTTACCGAATCGTAGTCCGAGTATCGTAGCGGGCAGGAGAGGGTCCTGGACAGTCTGCAATGGTTCGAGGTCGTGTCAGGTCAGGAAGGTCGGGGCAGGCGGCAGAGGTTCGGATTCGAGAAACGAGCAAGAGGTCTGGTACACGGAAAGGCGAGAATACACTTGGAACGCTTTAGCTAAGGGCACTAGGCAACATAGAATCCAGCAATAGTGTGTGTGGGACGTATCATAAGTAGGGGAAGCGCCTGCATTTATCCAATTAACGGGGCGCTGGCCCTTTAAATCCTCGAGAACGAGCGCGAAGTCACGCCCTTAGGACACAGGCACGCGCGCCTCGTCCGGCAGCGGACGCGGAACGGCACAGGAGCATAGGCTAGGTGAGTCCCAGGCAGTTGCAGCCCCCCGGCTCGTCCCCGCGGCCACGGCGGCTACCCAAAAAAAAACCCGTTGGTCACCCGGGGAGGGGGTCACGGGTGCGCCCTCGGGGCCGAAGGATCGCAGTGGGTGTGCCGTGACAGTACCCCCCCCCCTTACTTCTCCCCCTCTTTAGGGTGAAGGAACTTACGATAAGGTCTGGATTCAGGATATATTGTACTCTGTTCCAGGACCTCTCAACGGGGCCGAAGCCCTCCAATCAACAAGAAATAATCCTTACCCCTGACCATCTTCATGGCCAGGATGTCCTTCACTTCAAATACATCCGGTGGATCCTAGCATCGGAGATTGAGCAGCGCCCCCTCTGGGAGAACCGGTTCAGGACCAGATCTTCGGAGGGAAACATGAAAGGCGTAAGGGACCCGAGAGATGGCGGCAGATAGAGTTTATAGGGACAACGGGTTCAGTGTCGCAGAATTCTGAAGGGGTCCCCCAGAAAACGCGGACCCAATTTATAACTGGGGATATTGAGGCGTATGTACCTAGACGAGAGCCACACCCTATTTCCCTGTGGAGGAACGTAGGGGAACGGTCCTCTCATCTGTCGCCTGGTCTTCATACGAGCAGAAGCCTGGAGTAGGGCTTGTCGGTCTCTCGCAAATGGTCCTTGATATCCTGAACCTGATTGTCCACTAGGGCGGGGACCCTCGTGGATGAAGCCAGGGGGAAAGGGAGGCGTGGGTGACTGCCATAGTACCACCAGGAAAGGAGAACGGCCAGTAGAGTCGGAGTCCCGATGATTAAAGAGAACTCTGCCCAAGTGTAGCAACTCGGACCAGTTGTCCTTCTCCGGACACGAAGTGCCGTAAAACTCTCCCAAGAATTGGGTTTACCCTCTCCACCTGTCATTAGTCTGGGATGATATGCGGAAGAAAAATCCAGCTAGGATTATGCAACCGGGAACACAGAGCACAGCCAGAAATTGGAGACAAACTGGAGCGCCTCCGGACGGAGACGATGTGAAGGTAAGCCATGTAACGAAAGATGTGATGGTAGAAGTATCCTGCCATTGGGAGCAGAAGGGATACCATGAAGCGGCACAAAGTGGGACATTTTAAGAAAATCGGTCATGACAACCAGATGACAGAGTTGTCCCGACGAAGAGGGAGGTCCGTGAAAAAGTCCATGCCTATGTGTGTCCATGGAGATTCTGGATACTGGCAGAGGACAAAAAAAAAAAAAAGAAAAAAAAAAAAAAAAAAAAGAAAAAAAAAAAAAAAAAAGGAGACCAGCGGGCCTATGGCGAGAACTAGTTATGGGACATGTGGTTCAGGTAAAAAGAACAAAGTCCTTGACTCCTGGAGCCAGGGTTGCCACCAGTAGTGACGTGAGATGAAGGCAAAGGATTTGTCGTATACCCGTGATGCCGGCCAGAAGAGAGTCTATGCCCCCAACCCAGAATTCTCCTCCTGAATGCGGGGCGAACATAGGTTCTGCCTGGATGAACGCTGCGGAATCCACCCTGAGCCACGTGGACCCAGTCGTCAGGGCGATAGATATGCTGAGGCACAGTTCCTCTCCGGTAACGTCAAAGAACGGAGAGGGCATCCGCCTTGATTTATTTTTCTCCGGCCGGTCGGAGTGGATCTTAAAATCAAAACGAGAGAAAAAAAGAGACCACCTGGCCTGGCGAGATTTTAGGCGCTGAGTCGTCTGTAGGTATTGCAGATTTATAATGTGTCTGAAAGACGACAATCAGGATGTACGATTCTCCTCCAATAGATGTCGCCACTCCTCCAGGGCCAATTTTATGGCCAACACTTTTCCCGATCTCCAATGGCGTAATTACGTTCTGCCTGAAGAGAAAGTTTTTAGAAAAGAAACCGCAATGTTACGGTATTGCCCTTTAGTGGCCCTTCTGGGTCATGACCGCCCCTGCTCCCACGAAGAGGCATCTACCTCCAGGCCTGAAGGGTCTCTCAGTATCCGGACGGACCAAATGGGTGCGGAGGAGAAGGCAGACTTTTAATTGGGAGAACGCTTCTCGGCAGATGGGGACCAGCATCTATAATATCGTTCTTCCGGGTGAGAGCCACAATGGGACCACTACAGTAGAAAGTGGGGATAAACTGCCAGTAGTATATTGCGAATCCTAAGAAAACGTTAGAATCGCCCGAGACCGACAGGGCGCTGGCCACTGTTTGGATCGCAGAATTTCGCAGGATCCATCTGAAGGCCTCGTCAGAGACTATGTACCCCATGAAAGGAAGGCTGGCCTGGTGGAACCGACACTTCTCCAGTTTGGCATACAGCGGTTGTCCCGCAGGCATCGCAGGACTTGGCGTACTTGTCTCCGGTGGGTCAGGGGGGGGGGGGGGGGGGGGGGGGGGGGGGGGGGGGGTTTGTTTGTTTTTTAGTTTTTTTTTGTTTTGGGGGGGGGGTGGGTGGGGGGGGGGGGGGGGGGGGGGGGGGGGGGGGGGGGGGTGGGGGGGGTGGGGGGGTGGGGGGGGGGGGGGGGTGGGGTGGGGGGGGGGGGGGGTGGGGGGGGGGGGGGTGGGGGGGGGGGGGTGGGGGGGGGGGGGGGGGGGGGGGGGGCGCCTGTATGTCAGGGGAATAATTCAAAATATCGTCCAGGTATACAATGACGCAGGTGATACAGCAGGTCCCGGAACACTCCATTGACAAACACCCTGCGAAAACGGCCGGGGCGTTTGCATAGCCCAAAAGGCATCACGAGATATTCGAAATGCCCGTCTCGTGTGTTGAAATGCCGTTTTCCATTCGTCCCTTCTTCGAATTCTGATGAGTTGTAGGCCCCACGTATATCCAACTTGGAAAACACTCTAGCCCCCTTGAGACGGTCAAACAGCTCCGAGATCAGTGGGAAGGGTACGGTTTTTTCGGTGGATCTTGTTAAGACCCCTATAGTCTATGCACGGACGGAGAGAACCATCCTTCTTCTGCACGAAGAAAAACCGCTCCGGCTGGGTAGGAGGACTTACGGATGAATCCTTTTCTTGCAGATTCTCCAGAAGGTAATGGCCCGACATGGCCTGAAGTCACCGGCACGGACATTGGTAGACCCACCCCGCGGAGGGACCGGTTTCTGGGAGGAGGTCATAGGCAGTCCGTAAGGCCGCGTGGTGACAGTCGAATCAGGCCTCCTTCACAGAGAATACATCCCCAAATTCAGGTACTCGCCGGCAGGCCAGGCAACGTGTTTGAACAAGCGGAGCGGAGAAGTGGTAGGCACCGGCTTGGACCTCCAACAGCGGTTCTGGCATTCAGGTCCCAACGCAGGAACCTCGCCTGTCATCCAACGAGCGTAGGGCGTGGCTTGCAGCCAGGGAAGCCCAAAGAGGATAGCCGAGGAAGCAACGGGACAGAACGAGGAACCTAAATCCTTCTCTTTATGTAGGGCCCCACACGGAGAGTCACCAGCCGGGTTATGTACCGGATGGGATCAGTGAGGAGCTCCCCCACTGACCGAAGAGATAAGAGCGTTTTCTCCAGCCGACTACAGAAAGCGGGTACCCGGGTATTAACCAACGAGGCTAAAGAAGAAGTTCCCGTCAGATCCGAGTCCCAGGAAGGCAGAACTCCGGAACGAAGGACAGCATCAGAAGTCACCTCTACTGCATCATCAACGTGGGAGGAGGAAAACTGCACCTAGGCCACCTCTCCCACGGCATCCTAGGTGAGAGCGTTTCCCGGACGCTGAGGACGAAGGGGACAGTTTCAGGGAAGTGGTCCGGTCTGGCCGCAGTATAGGCATAGCTTCTTTGCCCACGGCGGTTTTCATTTCTTGCTCACGTAAGTGAGCTCCGTCCACTTTGCATCGGGTTCCACCTTCTGCGGTTTGAGGAGGTGGAATAGGAGAATGCTGGAACACAGGAGCCAGGTGGAATCGCCGACGAGGACAGCAGAGTCTTTCTTGGCGAAGCTCCTCCTGCCACTCCGCGAACCTTACATCCAATACGAGAATCTATATGTTATTAAATCGTTTAGGGAGGACGGTAAGTCTCCTGCTGCCAAAGCGTCTTTAACCCTGCTGGATCAGACCCTTCTTGAATGAACGCAGAGGGCGCATTGTTCCATGCGAGCTCCGAAGCCAGGGTACGGAATTGACCGCATAGTCACCCCACAGAAGTCCGCCCTGAGGCGGAGGCTCAAGAGGGCGGTCTCGGCGGAGGATGCGCGTTGCCGGCTCATCGAAGACGTGCGGAATTCCTGGAGGAAGTCTGTAGTCCGCAGTCATGCAGGGTCGCATCTGTCCAGAGGGGGTTGCCCAAGCCCAGGGCCCTTCCCGGATAGTAGACTCACAAAAAAGGCCACCTAACCTCTCCGAGGAAACTGATCCGCCATCAGCTCCACGTGAGCATTGAGCACTGGAGTAACGAAACCGCAGAGCTTGGGATCACACCGGCAAGCTGGAGGTAGAGGGAGCCCGAAGTTTGGGTCCCACGGTGGCCAAAGGAACTGCAGATTTAGACGGAGCCACGGATGGGGGAGGAGACTGCTGCTTGGGATGCAAGAAGCTGACGCATCATGGCGGGTGAGCTTGGGCTCAACTGCTGACTTGTTTGGCGATTTGTTTTGCGATTGCTGGGCAACAATCTCGTGAGATCCCGTGATGCTTGGCAGGGACACCTTGGGCGGGGGGGGGGGAGAGGGGGGGGGGGAAAAGGATCCATGGCTGATCTAACTGTAAGGGCTGGGTAGTGATCCCGCCGGACCACCGCAAGCGATGGTAGTTAAGCCACGCCAGGGAACGGAATCTAAGTAGCCCCCCGGTTTTCACCAGAGCCCGCCGCAAAGCGGGATGACTTGCAGTGGCGTGAGGCTACCAGGTCGTCCCCCCTGACGTGACTTGCTGCGGTGGCAGCCGAGGTGCAGCGTGGTACCGCATCGAGTCCGAGAATCGTATGTCGTGGCAGGCAGGGTCAGGAACAGGGCGGCAATGGTTCGAGGTCGTGGACAGGCAGGAAGGTTCGGGGCAGGCGGCAGAGGTTCGGAGTCGAGAAACGTAAGCAAGAGTCAGGTACACGAAAGGCAAGATAACCTTTGGGACCCTTTAGCTAAGCACGAGGCAACATAGATCCAGCAAGGAGTGGGTTTTGAGGACGTACCTTAAGTAGGGGAAACGCCTGCATATAGCCAATTAACGGGGCGCTGGCCCTTTAAATCCTCGAGAACGAAGCGCGCGCCGAGCCCTTAGGACACAGGCAACTCGCGCCTCGGCCGGCAGAGTGACGCGGACGGCCACCGGAGCGAGGTTAGGTGAGTCCCGGCAGTTTGCAGACCCCCGCTCGTCCCGCGCCAGCGGCGGCACCCTGACCCCGAGGGCACCCGGGGAGGGGGTCACGGGTGCGCCCGCAGCCCGCGGGCCGAGGAGCAGGGGGTGCCATGACATACCTGTTGTCTGATATCCTCCAAAATCTTAAAGTTGATATAGATTTGCAAGTTATCTCTAAGTCCATATACCTTTGTTGTGTACATCCCAAAACCTTAGTTCTAGCTATCATACCACAAAACAATGGGAGGTACCTCGAAAAGGAACAATCCGCAAAAACCTACGAATTTAACTGAATTTTTCCAAAATTCTCCCGCTAATTCCCGGCAACATGAGGAGTCGATCCCACTCCCTCCCTACATCACCAACTCCCTCTCGCTCTGAATCAGGGGATGTGGAGAACCAGGGCCTCTTCACTGTCTCTACCCAGCGGAAAATACACTTCAGAGACTTTTTGCTTCATTTAAGGAAAATCTCCAGTCAGATTTTAAACATATGATGGGAGACCTACGGCGAGACATCCATTCACCAGTCTCCAGAACAGAGCATATCGAAACAAAATTGGGAGAATTTGTCGCCTCTCATAACTTGTTAATAGATACTAACTCAGTACTGGAAGATGAGGTTCAAAAGTGATCTGCGAAAGTAATGGACTTGTAAGATCGGTCCAGGCGGAACAATATCCGTAAAACGAGGTATCCGGAATCAATTGGTTCAGATCAACTCTCACATTCCTAACTGAGATTTGATGCGGTCTCCTTCCACGGCTTACGTTCACTAATCTAACAGTTGACAGGATTCAAAGACTGCCCAAACCTAAACATCCTACCGTCTTCAGATCCCCGGATTCATTGCCAAAGTTCACTTTTTTCGCACAAAGGCGATTTCCCTATGAGATCAATGGAGAAAGGAAATAGCCAGCAATGCCAGACAGATTTTTCTAATCTGCTATATTCCCTGATTATCAGCAGGCACCATGCTTGCTAGAAAAGAAATTTCTTCCCCTACACGAAAATCATGCAGAGACAATTCCATCAATTATCACTGGGGTTCTCATGTCAAACTGATTGATCACCAAGGAGTGAGCTACCTACGTCGCCACTCCCCTACAGCTTGTGAGAATCTTCTAGCCACCTTAATCTTCTGACCACCCCATCAGCTTCTCCGATAAAAAAAGCAAGAAACAGACCAGAGATCATCTCTCCTTGGTCTCCTTGGTCCTATGGTCGGAGAAGCAGACACGTCAAAGAATTCCCCTGATTACTTGACTGGCTGGTTTTTGTTTATTCTTTAGTTCTCCAGTCTTCCTCTATGCTCATTTGGGTCTTTGTTGTCCGCTTTTTTGCCTTGCAGGACCTGCAGTGAACTCTACCCCACTAACATTTCCGTGGTAACGGAATTCGGTTTTATGTTGCATCTCTTTCTATATGTTCTGAGTTTGATTGTGATGGCTGTCTGTTCTCTTCAGCCTTTTTCTTGTTTTATTGCCAATGCCAAGCGGTCCTTTAGAGCACACATGTCCAGACATTGTAAAGTCTTAACCAACTGCTTTAGTTTTGAAAACTCCACATCACCTAAACTCTCACTTACAACACATTGGGTATCAAACTTATGTCTCTGAATGTGAATGGCCTGAACTCACCATATAAACGGTCTCTACTCTGGAGAGATATCCTCAAATCACGGACAGATGTAGTCTGCTTACAGGAGACCCATTTGACTGCGGTGGATTCGGGTCGCTTGCATCATAGAAGTTTTCCTGTAATATATCACTCTTCTCTAAATACTAAAAGGGCAGGAGTTGCCATACTTATCAAAAACACTATAGCCTTTAAACTCCTAGACTCAATTATAGATGAAAAAGGCCGATTTAGTATTCTAAGATGTACCCTAAACTCTCTCTCATATACAATTCTTTCCCTATACGCTCCCAACATCCGTCAACATGCTTTTATAACCAGAACAATTCGGAAGGCTAAACGATTAGCATCACACAACATGATAGTATGTGGAGATTTTAATATGGTTGTTGACAGGCACTGGGACAGATCTTCGGGAGGCACTAGGGCCACGCCAGAGCTATGGGATGTTCTTAGGGAGGAACAACTACACGACCATTGGCGATACTCTCACATTGGAGAAAGGGATTACTCATACTACTCCGCAGTTCAAAAATCTCATTCGAGGATTGACCTTTTTTTAGTTGACAGAGCTATCTTACCTAATGTGTTGTCCTTGGCAATCGGGGTGCGGACGTGGTCAGATCATGCTCCAGTTTCCCTAACTCTGAGAGATAGATATGCACCTCCAACTTTTATCCCCTGGCGCATTAACAATTCCTGTTGAAATCTAAGGATATATTTGCAGAACTAACTAAGACTCTTAGGGACTACTTTGACATAAACACCCCCACGACACCTTCAGTTGGTTCCTTGTGGTGTGCGCATAAAGCACATATTAGAGGAGTATTAATTGCTATAGCCTCTAGAGAAAAAAAGAAGAGAGAAAGGGAGTTGAACTCCCTGCTAGATAATATCACTATCTGTAAGTCGAGGCTTAAACCACCCCCACTGTTCAGGTAGAAGAAGAGCTTAAAGAGCTTAAAAAGCAACTATCTAACCTCAGCTTAAGACAATATGAGCACCACTTGAATAAAAATAGATGGAACTTTTATCTCACTGGAGACCGTCCTGGTAAGATCCTAGCCAAGAGAGTGAAATCTTTTCAGGCTAGAACTAAAATAGACTACCTAACGGGGTGGATAAAAAAAGGATATATGACCCTCAGCAGATAGTGGACTCATTTGCAAATTACTACAGTGCTTTATACAACATTGGAGGGGACACTTTGACTCCCCTGGTGTCATCTCAGGAGGCAGCAGAGTTTCTCTCACAAGTACACTTACCCTCTCTTTCAGAGGAGCATAAAAGTTTTTCTGGATAGTCCTATTACCCTAGGTGAGCTTGAACAAGTCATTAAACAATCGAAGCATAATAAATCGCCAGGGCCTGATGGCCTATCTAATGAGTATTATAAATTATTCTCTCAGATATTAAATCCTTACCTTTTGAACATTTTTCAACATATAATTTCTAGTGGCACCCCTCCGGGAGAGATGTTAGCTGCCAGGATTACTACAATACCTAAACCTGGAAAACCCCCTGACTTGGTTATTAATTACAGGCCTATCTCCTTACTCAACTGCGATATTAAATTTTATTCCAAGATAATTGCTAAAAGGCTACAAACTATTCTTCCATCTCTAATTAATATGGATCAGGTAAGATTCATACAATGGAGGCAGGTGAGAGATGGAGTCAGAAGAGTGATTGATATATTGCACTTCGTTAAAAAAGAAAACATCCCTATGGCCCTTCTCTCCCTTGATGGAGAGAAGGCCTTTGATAGGATTAATTGGGTTTATCTCCGGGAGGTGTTGAAAAAATTTGGATTTGAGGGAGATTTTTTGAAAGCCATCCTGTGCCTGTATATGTCCCCTTCAGCGAGAGTGCTCAACTCAGGTTATCTTTCCCGATCTTTTGCTATAGCAAATGGTACCTGTCAGGGTTGCCCCTTGTCCCCTCTCATTTATGACTTATGTGTGAAACCGCTTGCACAGATGAGTAGATCGTCTACCCTGATGTCTGAAATATCTATTTTTAATACAGAACACAAAGTCAGCCTATACGCAGACGATATCCTAATTCTATGTAAAGATCCTTTATCCTCCATACCAGCCCTTCTGTCCCTATTAGAACGTTATTCTCGGATCTCATACTACAAATTAAATGCAAACAAATCTACCCTGTTGACAGTGAATTGCTCTCCCGAAGAGGTGATTCGACTAAAAGAGTTCCTGTTCTTGTGGTCAGATACATACGTAACATATCTAGGGATTAAGATTCACCCAAACCTCTCGCACACTATTAACTCTAATCTAAATGATTTGCCAACTTCCCTGACTTCTGAGATACAAAGACTGCAACAACTACCCTTATCCTGGCTGGCAACAATCAATCTCACTAAGATGCTATTACTACCAAAATTTGTATACATAGCCTGTTCCTTACCTTTTATATTTCCTGTCTCGCTCCTGATTGA
Source organism: Phyllomedusa bahiana (assembly GCA_025379985.1). Classification (NCBI taxonomy): domain Eukaryota; kingdom Metazoa; phylum Chordata; class Amphibia; order Anura; family Hylidae; genus Phyllomedusa; species Phyllomedusa bahiana. Next base: position 40,730 of record JAODAL010024721.1, on the reverse strand, counting down.
TTTGCAGGCTAAACTTCTGACATTCATTTGGAGTGCGAGAAAACTGCGATTCAAAAAGCAATATTTATTTAGGCAGAGTAAGCTAGGGGGTTTGTCCGTTCCAAACTTAGTTCACTATAATGTTGCAGCAGTATTACAGCCCATCTTTTTCCTCTGAAATAACCCAATGGCCCACCATTGGGCTAATATGGAAACTATGTCAGTTAGCCCTTACACAATCAGGGACAAATTCAGTGTAGCCTTACTGGGACACGAGCTGCCAAATTGGAGTTTCCCAACTTTACAACACGCGGCGTTGGTTTGGACTAGACACATCGTTTCTAATCAGAGTGTTTGGCTGAACCAAAACCTGTGTTCCTTAACCATGTTACACTCCACGGCCCCTTACCTGTCACTTTCAAGTTGGAGTGATAAAGGGCTTAACACCATAGGACAACTATACGAGGACAAAGTCTTCAAGTCATTCTCCACTATTACTTTGGAGTTTGATATTCCTCAGTCTCATTTTTTATGCTATTTACAAGTCAGAAGTATATTATAGTCCTGGAAATGGCCTCCCCATCCAGGGATAACCACCCCTTTCCACAATTTTTTGTTCCGGAAAAAGGGCTTTGAGAGGGGGACTTCAGCGGCTTACTCTACCCTAACAAGAGAAGACATTAATCTCAAACCCGATTATGCTCTTAAATGGGAAAGGGAGCTAAAAAGAACCTATTCAGTTGACACCTGGATTGAAGCAGCAATAATTCCAATCCAGCTCTAAACTGTGCTGGAGAAAATGCGGGGCGACAGGTTCCCTAGTGCATATGTGGTGGGAGTGCCCAACAACCAGGGCCTTCTGGAGAGGGGTGGAGAAAATTCTGTCAGAAGTAACAGGGTGCCGGATAACTCTGACTCCTGAGTTAGTTATTCTAGACATTACCCTGAGAGATTTTCCATCAGATTTTCACACTATCATTTTCCACATTTTGGTAGCGGCCAGGATGGTGATTGCACATCATTGAAAGATGCCAACTCCTTTAGCAGTTAAAGAGGTTATACAACGTGTAAATTCACAATTTGCGGCGGGGACATGCTTAGTGATTCCGCCCCATATTATAGACAAGGTACGGAATAAATGGCTTCTTTTATGACTACTTGTCTACTCTTTACTCAACTTATCTTTTATGCTAGGCTGGTTAATGTTTAGACCATGTGATAATGCTACCCCCTTACCACACTCAGTTAGTCCTGTATTTGATCTCATGTGTATTGGCATTGTTTGATAAGTTGCCATGTTTGGCACAGTTTTGAAACTTGTTGTACTCTTTTCTCATTCTTTTTCTGAAAATCAATAAAACTTTATGAATTTAAAAAAAAAAGTGGCTTGGATGCTGAGTTTGTCACTATGGAAAATAGGGTTTCCACCTAGCCAATAAACCACCTGCCCAGTCAATAGTTCTACTAAGGGGGTGGTACCAGATTTTAATATGTGCAAGCAACATCAATTACTTAGACCACAGACATTTGTTAGAGGGACTTCTGGTGTATACTTCTGACAATAGGCTGTAACATATCAATCTGTATAGGTATGGAATAAGGTACATTGCCATGTTTTTTTTGACAAGTTCTTGATATATAAGATGTATGGTACTGCAGTATCATAGCTGCACAGGACAAGATGAACACTGATGCTTCCTTAGGTGTAGTGTCAATGTTGTACAGTAACTGCCCATATGTGTGGTAACTGTTCATATTTGAAAAGTTATGTAATCAGAGCATCCCCCAGTGAAACGCATCAGTAGTCCACTCATCCTCTGCAGCACTGATACTGCTGACAGTGACCCAACATACAGTGCATCAGGTGGCTTCCAGTGGTTCCATCATGCTCAAAAGGAGCTGATGAACAGTGATGCCACTGGAGCTTTCTGAAACAATACTTAGCTATCCATTAGTCAAAAGCTTACTGTATATGGTATCCCTTTAACATAAACAGTTTTTACAGGATCCAGTGGGATGAAATAGCATAGTCTGCTACACTATTACATTCTCTTTTTGTGATACAACCTAGCAGTAACCAGACAGAAGCCAAAAGGATCGTTAGCTTCCATTTCACTAATGTAACTACACACTGTACACACTGAAACAAAGAATTTGATATAAGAATTTATATGTAAGCCTAGCCTTTTTTACTGGTGTCATAGGAACAGAAATCCAAAAATATTGGCAAGTGCCAGATTTTTTAAATCACAGATACCAACAACACCCTTGATTGTATTAGGGTTTGTCAGGTTTCCACCACAGTGTCAGTCATTTAACTTGATGGGATCTGTGGCAGAGTATCAGAAGCAGATGAGAATTTGGCCTAAACAGAGGGTTCAAACACAGTGTGAACATAACCTCAGAATGTGTCTTTAAGCCCCACTCCAACTGTGTTTGACCTGTCATTGGTATACATTGGGATAATGTTAAAAAGCTATTACAACGTATACCACGGTTGAACCTTGGGGTTTTGCAGAGCCAATGCAGTCTCTTTTGGACAATGTTTGGATTATTTCACTTTGGTATAAACTTTATGTGCCAGACATAAAAACATGGCCTACCAGCAATAAAGGTAAGTAATGAAAGTGTTTATTAGTAGGGGAGAAAATGTATCATGTAAATAATTGGCAGCAAACACAACAACCACCCAACAAAGTAGATGAATGCATTACATAAAATTTATAGAAATAACAGTATGGGTAAAGAATTAAAAAGGAGGCATATCAAACTAGTTTTGTCCATATGGAAAAGTTACACCCTTCTGAAAATGGATCAGAAAACAGGGGAAGAACCATTGTCTTCTCAACTACCTTATGCTACTATGGGATATAAATACAATATATGCTTCTATAAACAAATAGAATTATATAATCTTTAAACTAAATATCATTTATATTTCTTCTCACTGTACCCTTTTGTTCACACTGGTATGGCACTGGTGTCAGCTGTGTGTATGATGTCACCTACATGTTTGACAAACTTATAACAAAGTTCACTTGTAGTTCACGTGTACGGTCCAATTCACACACATGGCCTTATAAACCACATGTTTGGACCAACAGTTGACATACTCCACTATTTTTTTTTTCCCTCAAATGTGACAGCATCTGCTCTACTAATTTTACCCTTTCATGTATTACTCTTATCATTTCTCTGCCTCTCTAGCCTTCTTTTTCTAGGCCTGTTTTCCAGGGAACAACAGAGTTATAATTCTGTCATTATTTGACTATTATAGCAGTAGTGATCTGAGGGAATTTTGTCAAATTCAGCAGGACAGTCAGCCAGGTGAGGGACTTATACACACTCTGTAGATACAAAATGTCAGGACATTTTTGATGAACATTATTTAGAAAGTTGCTCAAGTTGGTTTTATTTTGGAAGCAAAAAAACAATAAGGCTAAGTTCACATGACATATAAAAGGAGGCTGAAAAATATGTGTATTTCCATGCATTTTGTATGCATACCTGATGCATATTGTAAATCATTATTTTTGTAAGTTTTTGGAAATATGGCTCAATACAATATTTAAGACATGTATTTCAAATCAGTGGTGTAAAAATGCAAACCATGTGAACTACCATGTGTATTTGGCTTTGAAATCAATGGGACATGATTTGGAGCATATGATTATATACATGTATTCCACAAAAATGAAAATGATAAAAAAAAATCTAAACATACCGTAGAAAGGTGTTAGTTTAAAGTTATTTATAGTTTTTGAAATATTAGGTTATAATAATAAAACAATAAATAATTTAGATTATAAATTGGCCATATTAACATGAAAACTGACTAGTTATGCTCCATACTAACAGTGGTGTTGCACTATAGATTCAGGTAGGGCCAGATAGTGGGAAAATTGTATAACCAATCACTAGTTGTATTCTAGACAGGAAAAAGGAAGTGTATCACTCATTGACCAGATACGCTTCCTTCTTCCTATCTGGAAAAAATGCTGATTGGTTTATAATTTTCTCATGATCATTGCCAAAATTCTGGAGTAGTGGAACTGGCCATAGCCAAGTCTGAAGGGCAACATTCACTGATATTGCATCAAACTAAATGCTTGATATCCAGCATGTAATAAAATAGAGTACTTTAATGGCAAAAATCATTCAGTGCTGTGAATAAGGACCCAAACAAGGTCTGAAACATTAACACAACATTGGCACTGTTTCCTCTGTTTCTATGAAGTTTTGCCAAGTACCCCGTTTTATTACATGCTGGATATCAAGCGTAAAATTCGAAGAAAGTCTGAGGCCGTGAGCTGACGGTGTTCCGTGCATGAACGGTTACTACCAGGTCCCCAAGGAGTACTCTGATAGTGTATGGGTGCATTTTTTTCTCTTTTTTGTATTACATTAACATTCACTGATAGTTTACTTATAAATAATATTCTCTTGAACTTTTTATGTTTTTGAAGAAAACTACACCAGAGTACAAAGTAATTTCCAGTTATCAAAATACATTTTTGAAACATACAGGAGTACAAACACTCATAATGGATGAAGATGAATTGGTATTAAAAAGACAACTATCCATCTTTAACGAGGTAAGCTGTATATATTAAAATTTCACAAGCACTAACAACATGGTTATTTCAGAGTAAAAAGTATAATGGGTCTGATATGTTGTTTTTTTTTATATATCTTTGAAAGTAGTCTATTTTTTGAGGAAGTGAACTCTTATTGTTCACCATTGGCTTTTGATTTCACCCCAGTTTTGCACTACCAAATCTCCAGAGTAGTGTATGGAGTGCAAGAGAGCCTTTCCAGTCTGTGAAAGGCTATTCAGCCAAGCATTAAAACAAATGGTGAGGATTAATATGATTGTTTAGTAGCCTGTGTATAGAAAGGCTACAGGGGCAAATCAATGAGGTTTAGGGCATGTGGATTGTGCTGAAGGCCACAGATATCTGAGGGTCCTACAATTATGTGGTAGAAGATGAGCAGTGTGATGGTTTAGAACTTGCAGATTGCGTAACGGCAACCAAGTAAAACTGGAGCAGTCCCAGCTGTGAGTTGAAGTCATCTCACAATTGATCTACAGTACCTCGCTATTGTGAGGGTTCAAGTAGGATGCCCCCAGATGGAAGCAGCCACTGAGCTTAGAGCGTCAATGAGTGTCATGAGCAGGTTGCAACAGAGATATGGAGAGACTGGTAGAATCACAGAAAGACAAAGAAGTGGACATCCTTTGGCTACATCACCCACTGATGACCGCTTAAAGGGAGATTAGAGGCACCCAAGTGTCATGTGAGACCATTTGTACCATGTACATCAGCATGGTCTGCATGATAGGTGCTTTCATATAAAAAGATTTATAATCCCTTCTTAGCAGCATATGTTCTCAGTTGCCAATTCAGGAATCTCCAGATCCTGCCACATTAATACTTGAGAAAAGATAGTTGGGGTTAGCAAAATCAAGGAATGATTTAACCGTTGATTATCCAAAAAACTTGAACAACTAAAGAAAAAAGAATTAAACCTTGTGATGCATGCATCTACTATAACGGAATATCTAAAGGTCTCACGTATACCAACGGCCTAAGAAGTGGATTAAAACCTTTGCTGTTAAAGGATGATGCTGTATACGAAGAACATTGGTTTGCTATCTCAAACCGCTATTCCATTCATTTAATGTATCTGACCCTACACCAATAACAACATGTGATTGAGGAGGTGAAATGTGAATATATAAAAGAGGAGGAGGAATATAAACAAATGGTAACGGTTGAGCAATGTGAGAATTTATTAAAGGAGATACAAACCAACATTGAACAAATGTAGTTACAAATATTACAACTAAAACTGCGAAAGTTTGAAAGAGATACTCATGATTACTTACATAACAGAGTATATAATTGGGCAGATGATCGTGCACATGTGCGACGACGATGGAGACAAAATAAGGATAGCACACAAACGGAAAGTTCATCAATGGACTCAGAAGGCTCTAGTAGAACATCATCACGCTCATCCATAAGGAGAAAAAAAACGCAATGACTCTTTTTTACAAGAGTCAACACAGCAAACCGCACCAGCTGTAAAAAAGTCTGGAAAAAAGGAAACTACCACCGAGAATATACGCATGCAAACAAGGAAGACCAAGAAATAAATCGAATGCAGGATCTGACGGTTAACCTGACTACTCGTACCCTCACTAAAGAGCAGCAAAGTGTACTTAATAAAGGATTGAATTTTGTTCCCATTCAGGAGAATAAGTTGTTCTCTTTCAGGACTGATTTTTATAAAATGTGTCGAAAAATAAGAATTAAAATGCACAACGAAGCAACACTGATGTGCAACAAGTTCTAATGCGACGATTAAATAAGAGGAGCCCATTCGATCTGGAATTCAAATCATCTTCATTAGAAGTATTTGAAAAATTGGTGATACAAGAGGTTACACAAAAATGGGAAAGTTGCAGTAAGAAAATTAAATCCAACATCACATTTGAAGAGAGATGTGCAATAAGGGAATTGAAAAATGATCCATCATTAACAATAAACAGTAGCAATAAATATGGCGGATAAGGGCGGTGCTACCGTCCTATTAGAGACTCAGTCTTATTTAGAAGAAGCTCGTAGACAATTGCAAGATCTAAGGGTGACATGTATGAACGGGCTTTTCGCCTGTTTTCTGGCGTATCCTGCGCCTCACCGGCCCGAATCCGCTGTCGGACGCAGGGATGCGATGTTAGGCGCAGCGTTTGCCACTTTCAGATGCGCCCCGCATGAAGGGGCATGCAATGGGCGCGGTGTGGCCGCGGTGTGGGCGTTCTAGGGCGGGACGCGGCGTGCTAGATAACTCCGAGGCATGTACAATCGCGGGTCGGCAAAGTGCGGCGCATAGCAGCGCTCGTCAGCTCCGACAGGCAAACCTGGTTGATTCTGGTCTAAATGATCCGGCGGAGGCGAAGTGAAGCAAGAACGGAACATGAGAGGAAACATATAGAAGATCGCAAGAGAAATCTCGCTCAGCGCCATGCGGCATGGAGTATGATTCCAAAAAAAATCGCCTTTATTAGGTGTAAAACATTCTCAGAAAAAGAGCTCAAACCTTAAACAAAATAAATAAATAAAAAAAATAAAAAAATCACTTTCCAAAAATCTAGAACGGCGCTACATCAGGAATTAGGATCTTGGAAATTGCCGGGAAATTCAAATACTGTAAGTGCTTCTCATTGGTCGGCAGAAACCAGCCAATCAGAATAGGAGCAACAGTGAACCATGAAAACCTATGAAGAACTATTGACCAATCAAATTCAAAGGCGGGACAGTTCAAAATACAGTAAAAAATGCAGAAAAGAGCTGATTGGTTGAGCTAGCCAAGGCTTGGCTATCTCGGCCAATCAGAATAGGAGCGACAGGGACCCATTATAACCTATGGAGAAATATTGACCAATCAAAATCAAAGGCGGGAGAGTTCAAAATACAGTAAAAAAGGCAGAAAGCTGATTGGTTGAGCCCAGGCGGCAGATATGAATCCACCAATCATATGTAGTGCGTCTATTTTGAATGGAGAAAGAAGGGCGCGATAGAAGGGCGCCCTAAAAGTTATTACTGTCTATGGGAAATATTCTAGGACTGTGATGGGTTGGGGAGAAGAGGGGCTCGTCCAGCTTAGCCAATCAGCGGCTGAGTACCTTCTCATAGAGTTCTATGGGAAAAAGAAATGCAGAGCGAGCTCTGTTTGTGATTGGCTAACTTAAAAGAGGCGCGGTTATTTGGACCAATGGGAGAGCGAGCGACGCTCTTATGGGTTTTCTAATGCAATCTGGAATAAAACTGTACATGGCCGAAATCAAATGATAATACTCCCGAAGTTGTACCGATCTGTATCTAAAATGAACAATAATATTGGGTTAAAGAAAAAAACATATTAATTCAATAAATTCATTTCAGATCGGTACAACTTCGGGAGTATTATCATTTTATTTATGCCATGTACAGTTTTATTATAGATTGCATTAGATGCAGGACTTATTGATAATTCCATTAAAAATCTGTTGGTAGCGCAAAATCCACGTATACCTGTAATGTACTTAGTTCCTAAGATACATAAGGCTAACCCACCCCCAGGCCGACCGATCGTGTCGGGGGTTGGCTCTATTTTGGAACCCTTAGCGGTGTATATAGATACCTTTTTGCAAAAATTAGTTTATCGTGATGTTAATTGCCTGAATGATACGGGGCATTTTTTGAAACGTATACAGCAGATAGATTGTAGCCAAGTCACTACTTTGGATGTGAAAAGTTTATTTACTAATATTCCATTGGAAGAAGGCAGACAGGTTGTAAGGGAAGCGTTAAGCAATGAGGTGACATTAACTAATGCATTTATTGCTTTTTTGATGGGTTTGCTTTCAGTAGTTCTTACAAAGAATTTGTTCCGCTTTGGAGAGACCCTGTACGCACAATGTCAGGGTGCGTCTATGGGCTCGCCAGTAGCTCCTAGCTTCGCCAACCTGTACATGTCACATTTCGAACAGAAATACAAAGTTAATAAACAGGAATATAGGACTTTATACATAGGTACTTATGACAAACATGCAGGGATAATTAGACATACTATCAGAAAGTACTGGCATATCTTAGCAAAAGACAATACCTTTGGACATTTATTTACTCAACCACCTAGGTGTATTTTTAAGAAAAATCGCACTATTGGTGATCAATTGGTCCGTTCAGACATATGACCGCATAAATGCACTAGACAACAAAGAATTGGAGCTAAACAGAACTGAACTTTTCCGTGTCTATCATGTAGTAATTGCTCCTCTATATTGAAGGGTCCAACAATATCTCACTCTACCAAGGGCTTTCCCATTTCACTAAAAGAATACTTCATATGTAAAACGAGTGGAGTTGTTTACATGTTAAAAAGCCTGTGCGGCAAGATATATGTCGAACAGACGGGTCGTGAGATCAGAACTCGCATTAATGAACACAAGTCCAACATTAGAACATTTACAAAACGTGAATTAATTAGTGAACACCATTCACACACAGACGTTTGATCAAAAAAATATGGCGAGACCACGGTAGCACGACCCTTTGCCGAAATGAGGCACCACGTAAGTGATTTAAAATGGTGCGTCTTGGAAGAGGTTACTAGTTCAGACCTAACATCTTTATCTAACAAGTTGCTACAGCGCGAAGCCTTTTGGATTTTTTATTTAGATTCGTGTATACCAAAAGGATTAAATGAGATGCTCAGTTTTAAGTCGTATTTATAATAATGTTAGAATTAGTTTAGTCTTTAGAAGTTTCTTGTAATTAGAATTATCGTGCTATAGGATAAGAAATTAGTTTCGGCATGAACAGGTTAATATCCATTTCCTATTTAAGAGTGTGGTGTATTCTAGTGCGCATGCCTAAAGAAAGAGGTTTTCACCTCTGAAACATCACAGGGTGCTCTGCACCAAGTGCAGTGGCTCCACTCCTCTACAAGTATATCTACATGGGACTTTGAATTTGTTCACAAATTGGATGAGCATTGTTCTACTACCCTTCGTGGGATTATAATGTGCGGTAAGCCCAAGAGGCTATGTAATGTTTTATATTTTCTATGTAAGAAGTAAAGTTGATTTTTTAAAAAAGATTTATTGTTGCCATAAGTATCTTTTCTCAAGTCTACATGATAGGTGACCAGCAAGGGTACCTGAATGATACCTGCCCTGGATAATGCATAGTGCTATCCTTGATGGCTCCAGCATCATTGGGAGACACCATTTCTGATCAGAGCTAATTGACTTTCATATCTGAATAGAACTGAGGACCACTGGTTCCTTGTCCAGCATAGAGGATGATGAGGCCTGTGCCTGTTGGTGTGGTCATGTCATCAAGCACGCAGATCACACTGATGTAAATGGTTACAAATGGTCTGATGTGACACCTTGTTGCCTCTCACCTCCCTTAAACTTGCCTGGAAATGTGTGGCATTCATCACCTGGTTCTGCAGGGCATTGTTTACAATAAAATGGCCACCAGAGTGTGATGTAAGCAAAGAAAGACCACTTCTTTGCCTTTCTGTGACTCTACCAGTCTTTCTGTATCTCTGTTGCAACCTGTTGATGACACTCTAATTTTAGTGGCCACTTTTGCCTGAGAGCATCCTGCTTATAATCTCACAATGGTGAAGTACTGTTGATCAATTGTAAGGTCTTGGTCTCATAATGTAAAAATGAGAACAGTAAAATGAGGAGGACTGTTTTAATCCTAATTCAAATGGATCCCCTACATTTATTGGGTGATTCAGGGATCAAACACCTCTTTTGAATTTTGCTATTAATCTTCTTGTTAGAGATCACCAAGTTGTCCAAAAAGTAAAAAGTTAAGAGATGGCCTCATTGAGTTCATTAAAAAAAAAATGTTCAAGAAATATTATGTTCATCTTGGAATTTCAACCAAAAGCGAAATATCCCTACTTTTTTTTATCAGTAGTATGTATCTCTGATTACATTTTATTCCTTTTTGTGTATAATACATTTTTTTTGCTTTTATCCTATTTTAAAGACTACCTATTGTTCTAAATTGTTTGCACACTCTATATATCTGTCACAAGGCTTATTTTTATAATAGGATGGTGTTTTCATTCAGATAATGACATCCAAGAATATAGTCCCTGATTTTACATTATTCTGAGAATTTGCATTATCCCAAATGTCATCTATCATTGGGTTTTCATGTGTGCATACAGTAGAGAAGGAGACATTTAATAGACTTGCCTTGTCCTTATCATCCATCATTACACCAAGATAATTTTTAAAGTGGCATACATAGTGTCGGACTGGGAGGTCTGGGGCCCACAGTGGAGTGGATCTCGGGGGGCTCACCATACTGTACATGAAAATATTACCAGCCTCTCGGACATAATCGCGCCCATTTTACCACATAATACAGTGTGCAAAACAGAACTGTATTGTGTAGTACAATAGCAAGTGAGTCACACGTCTGTCAGTCTAACATATCATAGACACATGGCTAAGTAGCTCCATCCATATCCCACCACTAGCCGACATACAATATCCCCCTCCACCCACATACAATATCCCCCTCCACCCACATACAATATCCCCCTCCACCCACATACAATATCCCCCTACAAGTTTCACTTGGTCACGCACCGCACCACCTTCTACAATAAACACCCGCAAGAAAGTAACAGTCGAACTCCTCACACAGGGTCAGGTGTTCCCTCCCTCCTACAATCCGGGACACATGTACTCTGCCCCTCTACCCGCGCCGATATAACCTGCAACACCGCCATATAGAGACCACATAGTGGTCAGACATCAGCTCAGGTATAACCTACAACACCACCATATAGAGACCACATAGAGGTCAGACACCAGCTCAGGTATAACCTACAACATCGGTATGTAGAGACCACATAGTGGTCAGACACCAGCTTGGGTCACATCACATTACAGTGAATACAGCACTGATCCAACACAAAAGTAAAATAATCCCCGACGTCAGGGACTCACCGGAGACGTCCTATCTGAAGAGTCATTCTCTCTTGAGTTGTTCTTATTCCCTTTTCTTCTGCATCCGTTCCACACCGCCATGATGACTTGTCCCGGCCACAACTCATCCCTGCAGAAATTACACACAAATATCTTAGAATCCTCAATTTCCAGCATCTCTTTACCCATTCCCACCTCTGTACAAACTGCCCAAGAGGATGGAGGGTGGGGAGAGGACTAACCCCCTTGAGATAATGCTAGAACTATGGGCTGCTGCTCTCTAAAATTAATTTTTACCGGTAGGTGGGCAAAGGGGCAAGGAACCGAACTTGATGGGCCCTATATAGGTAGACCTCGTGGATAATTTTATTTGGGGCCACCCCCTCGGGGGGTGGGTACCTACCATGGGTGGGTAGGTAAATAGCCCTCAGGTAGATATGCACCCTAGTTGGGAAAGTAGATGTCTACATTTGGTTTCGGGACCCAGTTAGGTGACTGGGGGGTTTTTGGTGAGCCCCAAATTTAGTTGGGCTGTGGGTAGTGGTTTCCCCCAGTTAGGTAAGCTGTAGGTTTTAGGGCCCCCTTTTTTTGGCGCAACATTTTGGACCCCCTTTAGAAATTACGGGCAGTTAGGCTTCCCTTGAAGTTTTAAAGGCAGTTAGGGCCCTCCTTTAGGGTGCTTTACACGGTGCGGTTTGTTGGGTTTTTACCTAAAAAGCACCCTTGGGGAATACGGGCCCTTGGGGTCTTTTTTGGTAGTAAAACAGCATTTAAAGGGCCCTTTTTTTAGATAGAACAGGCAGTTAGGGGTCTCCTTTTAGAAAATTATACGGGTAGTTGGGGCCCCCTTTTACTAAGGCGTAAGTCCCCCCCCTTTTAGCTAGTGTGCGGGGAAGTCAGGGCCCCTTTTGTGTGGGGGTTATCGGGGCCCCCTTTAGTATTTAGATAGTCAAGGCCCCCCTTTAGGTATCAGGGCCCCTTTTTGCCGGGCCCCCCTTTTTTACCCGGGCCCCCCTTTAGTATCGGACCCCCTTTTTACCCGGGACCCCCCTTTTTGAAGTCATGGCCCCCCTTGGTACCAGGCCCCCCCCTTTATAGTCAGGTCCCCCTTAATTATCAGGGCCCCTTAGTTTATCAGGGCCCCCCTTAGTCTTGGCCCCCCTTTTTAGGAACCAGGGCCCCCTTAGTTACCCAGGGCCCCCTTTAGGTGCCAGGGCCCCTCTATTTAGCCAGGCCCCCCTTTCGTGTCAGGGCACCCCTTAGGTAGTCGGGGCCCCCCCTTTAGTAGCCGGGCCCCCCTTTTAGTCAGGGCCCCCCTTGAAAAACAGGGACCCCCTTGAGTAGTCAGGGCCCCCCTTAAAATAGCCAGGGCCCCCTTTTCCCAGGGCCCCCCTTTTAGTCAAAACCCCCTTTAAAATCGGGGGCCCCCTTAGGTACCAGGCCCCCGCCCCTTTTGTATCGGGGGCCCCCTTGTCATGGCCCCCTTTATGAAGCCAGGGCCCCCTTATTTACTAGGGCCCCTTTTAGGTAGCCAGGGCCCCCCTTTGGGTAGTCGGGGGCCCCCTTTGTAGCCGGGCCCCCTTGTGGGTAAACCGGGGCCCCTATAATAGCCGGGCCCCCCCCTTGGGGTTCGGGCCCCCCTTGAGTACCAAGGGCCCCCTTGGGGGGAGCCAGGAGCTTTTTTGGGGGTACCGGGGGCCCCTTTTGTACCAGGGCCCCCCTTGGGGTAGCCGGGCCCCCTTGTGGTAGTCAGGCCCCCCTTTATAAAAAAAAAACAAACACCACTCACCTAATCCGCTAGTGGCGCTGTCCCGCTGATTTCCCGCCAGCCCCGGAGTCGGGAATTTAGTCCCCAACCCCCGGGCCGGTTTCCTGGGGGGCTCGGGGACGCCTCAGGGATGGAGCGCCCGGGGGGCCCCTGGGAGCGACGGCACTGCCCCCGGGGGCCCAAGCGGTCAGGGGGGCCCACCGGGGGGATTCCCCCGGTCCCCCGGGGGCCCGTCCGGCCGGGGGCATACCCCCTTTAAGTTTTTAGTTTTCTTACTGTTTGAATGAAGAAATTTTTTTAGTTATTTTTGACTTACCTTTGTTTCAATCTTTGCTATATTTATTTGTGTTTTTCATCATTTATTTATTTATTTTTTTTGTACATTTTAATGCCTTGTCAATACTTTCCTGCTTCAGTACTTTTAACAATTTTTTTTTTCATTTTTTGCCCACTCTAGGTTTTTTTAAACCCACATGGGGTTTTTTCTTTTGTTTTAATTGTTTATTTCCTTATTTTTTTTTTTACAGCATCTGTACTTTTTCAATTCCCTGGGGCTACAAAATTAAGTAAAAAAAATAAAAAGTTATGGGCGACATGTCAGAAAAGAGTCACCTCCACTACAGTTTTAAGGTGCATTATATGAGTTTATTGTAAGTGGCCTGAATGTTTATACATTAATCGAAGGGGGTAAAAAACATAAACATATATTTAGGCGGGTAACAAGTGCATACTAGCAATCTGGAGATAAAATTAGGGGCATTCAATTTTTGTATGTCCCCGTGCATACTTGCCTAGTCTTTATGGCAAAAAGTATATAATATATATATAATTATTATTAAATTATTATATATATATATATATATATATATAATATATTTAAAATTATATAAAATACATATTTTAATATATATATATATATATATATATTAATTTTATATAATATATATAATAATATATTATATATGTCCTTGCGAAGAGTATTCGTCCTCCATGTACACCAACCTTTTTGCCAACCGTTTCAGGCTTAAAAACATCAAGGGTATACAAATTAAAATTTTTGCGAAGAATCACAACAAGATGAGGACACAATTTCTGTGAAGTGGACACTAAATTTGTTTGAGGATAGTTTAAACTTTTGTAAAAAAATAAGAAACTGGAAAAGTTGAGGTGTGAGCAAGCTAAATTATTTGTCCCCCTTAAGTTAATACTTTTTAAGCAGCCACCTTTGACTGCGAATGAGCAGCTGGCCGTCGCTTGGGGGTATCTGTCTCTATCATTTTGCAACAAATGAGAACTGAAATTCTGCCCATTCTTTCATTGGAAAAACCAGCTGGTAGCTCAGTGAGGTTGGATGGAAAGCGTTTGTGAAACAGCTCGGAGCTCAGTGTAGGTTGAGCATGTGAGTAGCGTTTCTAGTGAGCAGCATATCGCTCAGTGGAGGTATCGGATGGATGAGTGTTTGTGAAGCAGCAGTTTTCAATGCTCTTTTCCACAGATTCTCTACGATGTGGATTATCAGTCTGGACTGTGACTTGTGGCATTCAAACACCTGGATACGTTATTATTTGTGAGAACCATTCCATTGTTGATTTTGCGCTTTATGTTTGGATCATTGTCTTGTTGGAAGAATAAATCTCTGTCCCAGTCTCGCGTCTTTATTCTACAGACTCCAACAGGTTTTCTTCCAGAATGGTCCCGTATTATGGCGCTCCATCCATCTTCCCATACAATTAGCCTTTTCCTTGTCCCAAGCTGTGAGAAGAAAGCAGGCCATAAACCCATGATGACTGCCACCAACAACGTTTGCGACATGTTGGGGTAAGGTGTGTTACAGGGTGATGAGCTGATGTTTACTTTTACACCAAACATATAGTTTTGCAATGCTGGCAAAAAGTTTTTGTCTGTGGTTTTCATCTGACCAAGCCCTCTTGCCTTTCCACATGTTGGTAGGTCTCCCAGGGTGGCTTGTGGCAAACTTTACACAAGACTTTTATTATGGATACTCATATGGAAAATGGCTTTCTACTTGCCACCGTCATAAAGGCCAGATTTTCGTTGCAGGTACGAAACTGATTGTTTCCTATAGGATCAGATCTTCCCACACTCAGCTGTAGAGATCTTCTGCATTTCATCCAGAGGTGGATCATGGTCCCTCTTGAATGGCATCTCTGATCAGTTCTTCGTTCCTTTTCTTGAAAGATTTTAACAAAAGTTTAGAGGGACGGCCGCCGTCTTGGTAGAATTTTGCAGTGGTCTGACTACTCCTTCCATTTCAATATGATCATCACTTTATGTTTTAAACGGCTTTGGAAACTCTTTTGTGTATCCAAATCCGGCTTTTAAACTTCTCCCAAACAGTATTCACGGACTTGCCTGGTTGTTTCTTGGTCTTCATGATGCTCTCTGCGCTTTAAACAGAACCCTGAGACATCACAGAGCAGGTTGCATTTATACAGAGATTTGATTACACCACAGGTGGATTATATTTATCATCATCAATCATTTAGGAAAAACATTGGATCATTCAGAGATCCTCACTGAAACTTCTGGAGTGATTTTGGGTTGCACGGGAAAGTAAAGGGGCCGAATAATATTGCACGCCCCACTTTTCAGTGTTTTGGTTTTATTTTTAATAAAAGTTTAAAATATCCAATAGAATTCATTCCACTTCACAATTGTGTCCCACTTGTTGTTTCTTCACAAGAAAAAATTTAAATTTTATATCTTTATGTTTGAAGCCTGAAATGTGGCAAAAGGTTGAAAATTTCAGGGAGACGGAATACTTTTGCAAGGCACTGTATATATAACAAAATAGGGCTGCAACAGTTTTTTGGTGCAAAATTCACCCAAAAAATGGTGCGCCTCTTTTCTGACATGACGTCCTTAATAATTTTTTTAAAAATATAAAATTTCAAAATGCTCCCCATTCCCTATTAATATTGTAATTGAAAATATGATTCTGTAATGATGGGCACATACAATTTGTTAAAATGCATAACCACAATGAAAACAACTTTTCTTCATCTATTAGTCAGTGTCCATTTCAGAATTTCACTTTTGCAAATACTTGGCTTAGATAATCGATTAATCTCTCTCCATAACGTATTTTCCCTTTGAATTTTTTTTGGGAAATTAAAGGAAAATTGGTGAGAGTTTTTGTCGTTAGCCACTTCTGCAGAATAATCACCAAAATGATGTTCAAATTGTGTATATTCTCTCTGAACTATTGTTTGGAAAGTTAAAGAGCAAATTGGTGAGAGTTTTTGTCGTTAGCCACTTCTGCAGAATAATCACCAAAATGATGTTCAAATTGTGCAGTTCAGTGGTATTGCGTTGTATGATGATTTACAAGATGGCTGTCTCATCTGTAAAGTCCAGGATTTGCATTTTGACTTACAGAGGATGTGCTCCATATTTCAGGTTGACAACTGCACTCATATATAGTTGGTATAGAAAGTGGGAGCACGTCCATGGCAACTAATTCTGCTACCTGGCAATGATATCCACAGTACAGAAAATAGGAGGCAACACTTCACCTGTTGCTCTTCAGTATATATTTTATTTTTTAACCACACATACAATTAATGGGGAGAAAATTTTTGGGGTAAAACACACAATCACCAAATTTGTAATATTTGTACGTAGGTTTTGGGGGTATCCTTTAGGGGCTAAATGTTATTTATTAATGCAAGTTAATTATGAATGTACAGGCAGTCCCAACTTACAGTGTTCAGACTTGCATCTGTCCCTTAGGTACAAACGGAGACTTATAGTGCATGCTGATACTTTTAGTTCCATGTTCCACAGCAGATAGTAGTGGGAAGCAAGTTCCAGCATGATTTTGCAGCACTGAGGTAAAAAATTAGAGGAAGTCTTCTTAAACAGGGGGCACAAACTTAAAACAAATTTTAAAAAACCTTGCACTATCCAAAACAAAAACAAAAAAAACTTTTGTGCTGGAGTTACATTTAATAAAAATACCTGTTCCGACACATACAAATTCAGCTTAAGAACAAACCCACAGTCCCTATCCTATTCATAACCCGGGGACTCCGTGTATTGATGAGTTAGTGTGAGCAGTAACAGAGTTGCAGTAGATGGCATGGATTTGCAATGCTATGGTTTAAAAAGTTAAGAAATGAATAGCAATTTTTTAGAGCCATATCAAATCGGTTAGAGGTGATGGTGTTCTAGTTAGATCTTGGGTTCTAGACGTTGATCAGGCTGTGTAAAAGGCCATTCAATTATGCAGTGTATGCTTTAAGACTTGTGAGTATATGTCTTTTGTGTCTACTTTCTTTGGTGTCTAAAATCTGTACAGAAAGTAGAGGGGGCAGTTGTGAATTTGCTGAGTCATTGGTTTTTCGATGTTGCTTATTTTTAATGATTTGGGAAAGATCAGGGGAATCTTTTTAAAAAATTACAGGGAAAAAAATCTTTGTGATGTGGAAGATTTTATGGCAGTATCAAGTTTGGAAATGTTACTATTTTAAAGATTTTAATAAATAAGTGGAACTTAAAGGTACTAACCTGGAGGATAGATTGCATACCAAAGATCACGTTTGGGATTTCTCATAGGCTCCTAGGGTCCTCATTGGTGTTACATTTATTTGTCTGGTTAAAGCACTCTTTGCATCAGGAAATAGTTTCTTGTTTGTTGAAAAAAAAAATGGTGAACCTAAGCCTATCCCCCTCTAGTCAGTGTCGTTCCTGATTACTATATGTAGTTAAGTAAAAAACATCAATCTTTTGCAGAAGATAAAAAAAAGGGGATGCAAATTTGTGATGAAAATTTTTTCTTGATTTCCCCAGGTAAATTGAGGATTACTCAAGAATTAAATATTGTGTTTTGGGATTTTGTTGTAGGGGTCCGGGCTAGGTGAAAGAGGAATACTCTGAAATATTTACATATTTGCTATTCTTATTTGTGTATAAAATGTAGGATTGTTTTCTATGTATATAATGTAGTATAATTTGGGTTTTTTTTTTTTATTCTTGAAAATGCGTTACATTCCAAGATATGTTCATTATTTACATTGGTCCCTGTCTCCATTGGGGCTCACAGCCTAAATTTCAGATTAAACTGTCATAGGGTTTTGAAATTTTTTAAACTGGAGTCCTAAGAAAAAAAATAGAAACACAGGGGAACATACAAAAATTACTTTCAGACTTTTCCCTTTTTGGGGGTTTTAATCCCGGACCCCCGCACACAAAGAAAAAAATGCTAACACTTTTCCACCATTGCTGCAAGGGTTTTTTAAAATGGGTACATGGTTGGGGAACCTGGGAGGGAGGAAAGGGTTTTGAGGAAAGGAAAAAGCCCACAACACTTGTTTTTCCCTTTTGGGGCAGATAGAGTATTATCGAAAAAATTAAATAAGGGGTGATAGACTAAAAATTATTTTTTTTTAAGGGGTTTTTTCATTACAAGTTTCTAAAATTTTAGTGTTGATTTTCCCTTACAGCTTCAAAACCCGGGGTGGGCATGCAAGGGGCCGGGCTGCCTTTCCTCCCGTAGATTCTTCCCCTCCAGAAAAGTTGTGACATATCTTCTGTGTAAGTAGGGGAAGGGAAAGGTGTCACTTGCAGACCTCCCGTATGCTTCTCATGGCTGCAGAGCTGAGCCCCGCCCACGGCTCCTTTTCCCGAACACCTCATTCGTAAACAGTTTTAAAATTTTAGCCTGAATGATGAAACAAATGGGGAATGCACCTGCCCTCCCCCCCCCTCCTCCCCTGTTATAAAGCCCGGGAAAGATTGGGGGGGGGGGGGGGTTGGAGGGGACTTAAAAGGTTGTGTTATTGGGGGGGGGAGGGTAAATTTAAGCACTCCCAAAACCTAGTAATTCCCCTCTTGCTGGGAGATGGGGCATAGACAATTTTCCACACAGCCTTTATTATCCCAGCCACCAATGAAAGATGGAGGAACTTGGTTTCATTTTCATTTCCCACGCTTAGAGGTGAGTTAGCAAAAAAAGGGGCAGGAAACCAATCATGGCGCAGGGGGTTTTTCCCCCATGCAGTGGGCAGGGTCCAAAAGGGCTGAATGAAATGTCATTCACCCAAATCAAAAAAAGGGGCGTTTCCGATCCACCCTGCTGCAAAAAATAGCTATAGATGCAAAATTTTTTTAAGTTAAAAATCTGCTATACTAAGTGACTTAGGTAATGCAAACCAATTGCAAAAGTGCTTATTTTTACTGTCCCAATCATTAGAGAAATAAGCTTTGTAGCGAGAAACCCCTTTAATTTAGAAAAATAAACTACTCACAGAACAAACTTAATATATCTATTGGGAAACCTACCTTAAAAAATCTATTTCTTTTTTAAAAGGGGAATAGATGTTTGCAAAACCCCTGCACATTTTTTACCATTATGATAAACGATTCGTCGCCCTATCACCCATCGGGTCGATAGTCATATCCCCAATTATCAACAACGGTATTCCGATAGTTTGATATTAGATTATGCCGATCACCATTAAAGTCTTTTGGGGGGAACAACACCTTCTTTCTTAACCCAAACGGGGCGGGAGAACGGGAATTTAACACCCACAACAGCAAACGGGATACTTGCTACACCCTTAGGCAACACAATTAGCTTATAAAATTCAAAACCCTTTCACATCTCTGCCCTTGAAACCCCAACAGCAGGGCCCCTTTAAAAACCTGCTTTCCCCCACCAAATTAAAAAGTGCCGAAGGCATTTGATTTAAACCCAAACATTTTATTTAAACCCGGGACTTTTGAATATCCCGCCCTGGAACGCAGCATGACCCCCAAAACCCCTGCATGACCCCCAATTTTAAAAACCCTTGCCCGGAAAAAGGGAGTCTTTCAACCACCATTTTAGTTTCCACTGGCTTGACATCCCCGTCCGGGTCACGAGCATGACCCCCCAAACCTGCATGCCCTCCAGACAAAAAAAATCGGGAAAAAAGGAGTTTTTGGGAACCACCATTTTTTTTTTCACGGGCCCATTGACTATACATTCCCGGGCCAAAGCATGACCCCCAAAACCCCTGCTTTCCCCCCCAAATTTAAAAAAAACTGAGGGAAAAAGGGAAAGTTTTTGGGAACCACCAATTTATTTGAACGGGAAACTTTGACTATACCTGTCCGGGGCCCAAACAGCATGACCCGAAACCTGCATAACCCCAAGATTAAAAATTTGCCCGGAAAAAGGGAGTTTTTGGGAACCCCCCTTTTAAATTTTTCACTGGACATTGACTATACCTTTTCCTGGGAAACACCCTGAGCCCCAAACCTACCTGACCCCCAGATTAAAAAAGTGCCGGAAAAAGGGATTCTTTAAAACCCCCCATTTTAGTTAACGGACTTTTGACTATACCTGTCCTGGGCCGGCATAGGGACCAAAAAACCTTTGTTTTAAACCCACAATTAAAATGGGGCGGAAAAAGGATCTTTAACCCCCAAATTAATTTGAACTGACGTTACTAACCTGTCCGGGGCCAACAGCATGACCCCAAAACCCTTTCATCCCCCCAAGATTAAAAAGGGGCCCAAAAGGAGTTTTTGGGAAACCACCATTTTTAGTTTAAACTGGACATTAAAACTATACCTTCCTGGCCACAGCATGAGCCCCAAACCTACCAAACCCCCAAATTTTAAAAAAATTGCCGGGAAAAAAAGGGATCTTTGAAACCACCCTTTTTGGGGTTTAAAACTGGACTTTGCCCTAAAACCCTGTCCGGGGCCCGGGAAAAAAATGACCATTAAACCTGTATGCCAAACAATTAAAAATGTGTTCGGAAAAAAAAAAGTTTTTTTGGAACCACCATTTTATTTGAACTGGACTTTTACTTTTTCCCCCGTCCTGTCCCAACAGCATCCCCCAAAAACCTGCATGACCCACAGTTTAAAAAAAGTGCCTTAAAAAGGGGACCCCTTTTGAACGCCCTTTTTTAGTTGACCCTGGAAAATTGACTATCCCTTTCTGGACCGCAGCTTTTTCCCAAACCGGGCAAAAAACCCACAGATTAAAAAGTCCCAAAAAAAAAATACCCCTTGAAGCAGTATTTTAGTAAAAGGGACATTGACTATCCATATCCTGAAAAGCAGCATGCCCCAAAAAAACCGAGCCCAGGTCCCTTTAATAAACCCAAATCAGCAAAAAAAGGGTCGCAATAAGAAATAAACTAAATTAAAAAACAACTGGGGTTTTCCAATCCCTGTTTGCTCCCTAAAGCAAATTGCCATTCTCCCCAGGTGACATTTTCCCCCCGTACATTAAGAAGGGAAGTAAACAAAACAGATGTCCCCAGTGGGTCACGGGGCCCCTTGTCTGAAAACCCCTCCATTTTTAACTGTCAAGTGGTTTAAGGAAATTATTGATGGGGGGGGGTTAAAGGCTGTAAACGTGACCCACGCAGGTTCGGCTGGCGGGGCCCGGGGACTTACAAAGGGGGTTTGGGTGGGGACCCAAGGGGTTTGGCGTCCGTCATCTTTTTAAACCCCCCATTTTTACCTAGAGGGCCGGAGTTACGGGGTGCGGTGAGAGCTATGGCTGGTTTTTCCCCTTCTTTATTAACACGCAGGTTCACCCTAGCGGGGCCGAAGTTACAGTGGAGGGGGTAAAAAAACCCCAGGCGGCTCCCCCCTACTTTAAACCCACGCAAAAAAAACCCTTATGATCAGAAAACAAGAAAAAAAGTGAGAGTGCAGAAGCGGAATTTGTAGCTAAGCCCCCTCCGCCTCCCTCAGTACACAGTCAAGCCCAAAGGGTAAAAGTTTGGGAAAAATTTCTGCCTTTTACGAGAGCGTTTGGGCCCCTTTTTTTAAGGATTGGGCCCTATTGACCTTTCACTTGGAAATCTGGGGTTTGGGGGGCCCTTTTTTCCATCCAGGTGCCCTTTTTTTTTTGGAAATTCTTTTTCTATTTTTACTCAATGTGTTAAAAGGAAATTGTCTCTGTTTTTGGGGTTGGCAAATTGCTCCATACACCATGCCCCTCAAAATAACCTACACCTTTTCAAGTCTTCCGTCCCTTTCCCCTTTACAATTCAGAAAAATATTTGAAATCACTCTTTTTTGTGCTTGCAATTTTTTAGTAGTTTAATTCAAAAAACACTTTTTTTTAAAATAGGAGGAATCCCACCACATTTTTCCCTTTTTTTTTTTTTAAATTGTTTTAAAAACCGGATTATCTCACAAAAGGGAAATTTTTGCTAGTTTATGTTAATGTTTTTGGGAAAAAAACCCTAGTCATTTTGCAATATGTGCCCAAATTAACGTGTCCTACCTTTTCCTGTTTTTTGACAGCACCATCCCCCCCCATAAAATTTTCAAAACAGCCCCCTTCCCAGCCACTTTTTGACAATTGTGAAGAAAAAAAAAAAGGGTTTTCTGTTAGAACCACTTTTTTTTTCCAATAAGACCTGTAGAAATACTGTATTTCACAGCAACATCCCCCCAAAAAATTCAAAACATGACCCTTTGGCCCCCTCTGATTTTTGGGTGAAAACAAATGGCGGGTTAGAAACCACATTTTTTTTTAAATGGGAACCTGTAGTATAGGCGCATTTCACAGAAAGCATGAAACCAAAAAAATTTTAAAAAATTCCCTTCTCAGCCACTTTTAAAAATTTTGAGGGAAAAAAGGCCACTTAGAAGCCACATTTCTTTTTTCCAAAGGACCTTGTTTAATAGCTGTATCTCACAAAAACCATGCCCCCAAAAACCATTGACAGGGGCCAAAAAATTTTTAAAAGATTAAGTGAATAAATGGAATACGTTTTTTTTAAAGAAACCGGTAAAATTTGGGTTTTTCTTTTACGTCCCCCCTCACCGAAAAACCCGAAAAAAATGCCCTTTTTGGGGAACGAGAAAAAAAATTTGGGAAAGAAATAACTTTTAAAAAATTTTTCTTTTTTGAAGAGGAATTTTTGTAGCCCGGGCAACAAATCATTACCTGGGCAATTGGGGGGCCACAACCCATCAAGATCCATGCCTAAATTCACCCGGGAAAAAAGCCCAAACAAATAAAAAATTACCCTGGGGGAAAAGGGCCAGATGCTTTGCCCTGTAATGATTTCCCCAGCTGTGCGAAGGCCCCGCTCAGAAAAGCCCCGGGGCTTTTTGGGCGGGACAACACCTCAAGGGCCCGAAAAACAGCGAGTTTGGGGGCCTTCATCCATTTTGGATACCCAAAAGGGTCGATTGGGCCCGGGAACATTCATAAAAAAATCTGGTTAAACGAAAAAATTATTCCGTGCACTTTTAACTAAAGGCCGGGCCCTCTGTGTTTTGTAGGGTTTTGCCTTGAAATTACATGCGTTGGTGAGGTGGTAAATAAAGTTTGGGCCAGGGGTTCACCCTTTAGGCTTCTGCCACATTGCCTGCTGCGCCGCTAAGGCTACTTGGGACTCTACCCACTGTCACGTGGGTTTAAAGTTGTTCCACCCGAAAATTTTTTAAAAACTTTTAAACAGACGCAACAGATTTTTCTCCAGTTGAACAAACAGCAAGGGTTTTTCCATTTCCTGCATTTTACCTCTATTTGGGTTGGGGGGAAAGGAAATTTCTGAGGGTTTTTTTTTTTACCAGGGATCCAGGAGGGGGGGCCAGGGCCCGAACTGTTGTTCATTTTTTGGGGGCCTTAAAACAGGATCATGTTGAAGGGAAAAAGGAGCAACCCAAACACTCATGTGAAAAGATGGAAACCTTTAATTCCCCGGCCCCCCTTGGGGCGGGGGGACTAAACAAAATTTATCTTACTCATCTTTTTTCCTCCCCTCAAATCCAAAACCAATCTCTTTCCAAGGCAGGGGACCGGGGGAACATCCCGGGGTTTCCCGGAAAACCCTCAACCTCCTTCTCCCCTCTCAGTTTTAACACAGCCCTGACTTTTTCCCCAATGCTGGGAAAACCCCGAGAGCTGAGGCACTGCCTTGGGACTTTGCCCTGGACCCCCAAAAACCCCCTACCTAATAAAAAACCCATATGTTGTGAAACGCCCGGGGCCCTTTTTGGATTTTGAAAGGAGAGAAAGGCCTGTGTCTGCATCTGGTCCGTCCTCCTCCTCCCTGCTGGGGGGACCCTTTTTCAGAAGGGGTCCAACGAAAACGTTCCAAACTAATATCACCCCCAATGCCATGGGTGTCCCAAGGGGGGTTGTCCGCACTGACCAAATTTTTTTGGTTCTTTTTAAAACTTTGGGAAAGGGTGGGGGCAGGGGCTCTTTTTCACCTTTCCCTCCAGTCTTCGGGGCTTTAACCCCCGAGGTCCGCCCCCCTGCTTGCAAAAACCCTTGTCCCCCTTCATACGCGTAAAGGCTTGCTTTGGGGCATGTGGATGGGGGAATTCCAGCTGTTGCCCCCCAACAAAAATGAGACGGTTTTATGGGGGGGCCGAGGGTGAAAGCTGCAAAAGCAGCCAGGCGGGGCCCCAAAAACAGGGTGCAAACGGCGGGAAATTTTCGAACTCAGACCCCGAGCCCTTTCCCCACAGCAGTCCCTTTACCCCGGGGAGTGCTTTTAAAAAATTTCGGACGACAAGGGGTTTATGACTTTTGCCAGGCAAGGGATGTTGGGTCCAGCCTACCGATCTTAAGGGCCCGGGCCCAAAAGGGTTTTTGCCCGTTTATCGCCACACCACCGTTCCTGGCACAAGGTTCTTGGGACCCCGCCAGCGTCGGTTTTCGTTTTCAGAACCATCCCCAAGCTTTCCCGACCGTGTTTGGACCGGGCTCCAAACAGATTTTAAATTTCCCAAAAGCCTGGGGTTTCTCTGGGCACGGATGCCCCTTAAAAGGAAACCTTGGGGGAAAGAGCCCTGGGACCATCCCCCTGCGGTTTGGGAAAAGCGTTGGGGCCCCAGCCCTGAGAAGCCCCGTCAAATACCAAGACATCCACCCAGCTCACCTAGTGAGTTTTTCATAAAAGGAAAATAGCGGCCTTTGGGCCCCTGCTTACAGTCCATGGGGGTCGGGGGTCAATGGACTTTTCCCCCACACAATGAAGACAATCGCTTGAAAAATTTTTTGATGACACGGGTGGGCCCGGGCAAGGGAAAGGCTTTTTTTGGCAAAGAAATGCCTGCTCGGCATCTGGTATTGGGGGCAGGCAAGGGGCCCGACTTTGGGGGAAAACCCCTCTGTGTCCCCTACGGGGGGGGGGGGAAAGGGCAAAAAATTTTCCCAAAGGGCCCAAAAACCTGGCAAAAGCCGACATTTTAGGCTTTTGGGGTTTGGGATGGTTTGGGTTAAAGTTTTTCTTTTTTGCTCCCCAAAACCCGGAAAGGGCAGAAGGGTGGGTGCTAGACTGGCCGTTGTAGGGCGTTTCAGGTCGTCAAACTGGGGAAGGAAGGGGGTAGGGGGGTCTCTGGTGAAGCGGGAGGCTGATCCCTGGCATGGGAAACTGAAGACCCCAAAGGGCAGCCCGAAGAACGCTTAGTGGTTGGGGGAGGAGGGGGAAAGGGGTAACAAGGGGTGACCAAATGGTTTGAAAACCCGGCATTTGGTGTGGCCAATTGGGTTTCCTCCATTTCAACTCATGCATTCGCTGCAATGTGACTAGAACCCAATTTTTGGTGGTGGGTTTAAAAACCCCAAGATTTTTGCCTCAAAAGATGCTTTTTAAAGGCAAAGGGGGCATAAAGAACCCCAAACCCCTGGGTGAATCAGAGGCTTGCTCAAAGAAGGCCCAGGCCCTTTGGGGGTCCTGGAGCTTTTTGAAAGGCGATAAGGGGAGGAGCGGGGGTTTAACCCCGACCGTTTGGGTGGCGGAATTTAAATCAGCGGGACTTCTGCGACCGCCCTCCCCCTTTTTGAGGCGGAACCCTACTTTACATACCCATCGTCCTTTCCCCCCCGTCCAGTGATGAAGCGCTTTTGCAAACAAAAATTTTGCGGAAAAGGGCCGCACTTTTATCCGCAATGTCATCACGTCATCATCCCTCAACAACACAGGTGCTTTGGTCGTCCTAAAAGTCTCAAAACCCGGATCTGCGGGCTAAAAAGCAAGAGGCACTGAAAGGCATTTTTCTGACCGCCCCGGGATTTTTGGCCGATTTACCAGCTTCCTTCTCCATCTCCCGATTGGGAAACATAACTGGGCGTCAGAAACAGACAAAATCATTTCCCCCTTTGGCCTTTATCTTTTTGGGAAAAGCCTTCTGAAAAACCCCAACCCCAATTTTTTCATCAAAAAAGGTCTTCCCAAAAAAGGATTATCCACAGTGGTTGGGTACACGAGTTTTACATTTGGCCCCCGCCTTCGCTTCATGTTGGAAAGGGTCTGATGATGCTGAAGAAGACAACTTGTGGGCCCGGGCTGGGAGGACGAGGAGGTAAGACTGCTGGATGCAGGTTTTCATTAACCACTGAAGAACAGTTGGGGACGCTGTTCGTTACTGAGATTCACAGGGCCCTGACCCAGCGATGACACCGACGGGGCCTGCAAAACCCACGAAACCACTGGCTTTTTCTGTTTCGCCAGCACGGGGAAAGGGGCACCTTCTCCAAATCGTAAATTTTTCCCCCCCATGTCCCCCTACCAAACCCCCTTTGCTCCCCTTACCCCCCCTCATTTCACTCCCCTGTTCAAAAGATAAAAAATTTTTAAGAAAGGGGATTTAAGAGTTTTGGAAAGTCTCTTATTAAAAGATGGCCCAAAACACAGCTATTCTTAAAAACCCCCTAATTTCCTAAAAGCCAAATAGGATTAAAACTGAAATTTTTTTTTTGCGAATACCTGTGAAATGCGGGCTGGGGGAAGAAAACGTAAGAAAAAAATCAACCCTTGGGTTTTTCCTTTCCAAAATTCCCCAGGGATTTACAATGCCCGGGGAGGACTAGGAAATGATAGTTTTCAACAAAATTCCCTACAACTGTGCAAACCGCGCCAAAAATGAGAAATTTAAAAGAGCCCAATAAAAAATATTCAGAATTTTCACCCGGTTTAAAATTTTTTTTTTTTGCAGAAATTTACAAACGAGAAAAATTGCTAGAAAAGTTTTTTCTAAACAGAATTTTCGAAAAAAAGTGGCTATTTGAAAAAACCCAGGGCCCGCACCACGGTTTCCCAAAAACAGCTATTTAAAAACTATTGGAAAAAAATAAAAGTTCAGCTTTTTCCCCTATCAAAACACCTCGGTGAAATACAAAAATTTGCTTATTCAAATTTTTAAATGCAAGGTGGATCTAAAGAACAAAGCAGACCTGCCCCAAAAATGAAAAAAAAAACCCCATACCTGAAAAAGTAAAACCGGAAAAATAAAAATAATTTTTTGCACCTATCAAATTAACCACCCGGGGGTGACTACAAAATTGCTTTTATTCCCAAAATTTAAAATGCAAGGTGGGTCAATTTAACAAAACTGGGCCCGCACCAAAGAAAAAAAAAAAAAACCTAATCCCGAAATTATAACCCGGAAAAATTTTAAAAAGGTATTTGTTTTTGGGACCCTTTTCAAATATACCGGGGGTTGGGTACAAAAAATTTCTGTTTTTCCCAAATTTAAAAATTGGGGGAAAGGTGGAAACCAAAGAACAAAGCCGGCCTGCGCCCAAAATGAAAAAACACCCCATCTGAAATGTAACGGTTAAAAAAAAGGTAAAATTTTTTGGGGACCTATCAAATTTAAACCTTGGGAGTGACTAAAAAAATTGCTGTAATCAAATTTAATTGCAAAAGGGGGATTTTAAAAGAACAAAACCGGCCTGCGCCAAAGGGGAAAAAAAAAACCTATCTGAAAAGTATACAGATAATAAAAGGTATTTTTTGCAAACCAAACAAAATAACTCCTGGCCCGGGGAAATACAAAATTTTTGTATTTAAAAATTTTTTGTGCAAGGTTGGGTTTTTAAACAAAGCTGGGTCTTTTGGCCCCAAAATAAAAAAAACACCTTTTCTGAAAAAGTAAAAACGGAAATAAAAAGGGATTTTTTTTCACCTAAACAAATTTCAACCCCGGGGGTTACTACAAAAATTTCTGTTTTCAAAAATTTAAAATGCAAGGGGGGATCAAAGAAAAAAAGCTGGGGCCCGCGCCCAAAATGAAAAAAAAAAACACCTATCTGAAAAAGAAAACAGATAATAAAAGGGGATTTTTTGCCCCCATCAAATAAACCGGCAAAAATGACTACAAAAATTGGGTTATTCAATTTTAAGTGCAAAAGGGGGGATCCCATAACAAAGCTGGCCTGGGGCCAAAGTGGAAAAAAAAAAAACCTATCCGAAATTTATAAAAGGGTAATAAAAGGTATTTTTTTTCACCTATCAAATACAAACCGGGGGTTTACTACAAAATTCGTATTCAAAATTAAGTGCAAGGTGGTTTTATGAAAAAAAGCGGCCTGCGCCCAAAGTTTAAAAAAAAAAACACCTATCTGAAATGTATAAAAGGATAATAAAAGGTATTTTTTTTTACCTATCAAATAAAACCCCCGGGGGTAATACAAAAAATTTCGAATTCAAATTTAAGTGCAAGGGATCTAAGAACAAGCTGCCTGCGCCAAAAGTGAAAAAAAAAAAACCTATTAAAGTATAAAGGGTAAAAAAGGTTTTTTTGCACCTAACAAAATACACCGGGGGTGACAAAAAAATTGCTGTATTCAAAAAATTTTAAATGCAAGGTGGATCTATGAACTAGGCTGGCCTCGCCAAAAATGAAAAAAAAACCACCTATTTTGAAAAGTAAAAATGGATAAAAAAAAAAGGGTAAATTTTTTTTGGGCACCTAAAACAAATACAAACCGGGCGGGTGGGCTACAAAAAATTTCTGTAATTTAAATTTAAAATTGCAAGGTGGATCTTTAGTTTTTTTGCATTTTTATCTTAAATGGTTGTTTTCACCATGCTGTTTCACAGAGCCTGCTCTTCACAGTCAATTTCAAGCTGTCACTTTCAGTTCAGGCTGTAAGCTTTTCTACAGCAGTGATTGACATATCAGCTCTGCAATTCCTAGCTGAGCCTTTTAGAGGGACATTGGTAAAAGAAGGATGCAAACAGTAAGGCAGAAGGCTACAGAGCTGTAAAGGGTTAATGTTTGTCAGTAACATAGATAAACAAACTACTATTTTACTGATTAGACACAGCATGGAGTGTCATAACCATGGTTGGACAGTGCTGCTGGAGCATTGAGAGCAGAGAGAGATAGGTGGGTAACCTAGAAACTCCTCTGTACACAAGCAGGAGATAAGATCTGTTCTTTCTCTAGCACTGAAACTAAGCAAAAACAGAACAGCAATGTATTTGGTACTTGTCTTTTTTTCCTTTGCCTAAACCTTAAAAGTTAATCATTGTGGTGAAAATAACTATTTTATCTCAAGCACTCAATGCTATCTATAACAGCATAAAGATTATCATTTGAAATTTGACAATAAATGAAAAGTGAAAAAACGTGAAAGCAAATCAATGGGCTTGCAATATTTTAACAGTAAATTAAATGTTTCCAAAATTCTTAAAGTAAACTGAAATAATTGTAAATATTTTAGGTGAA
The DNA here is from genome assembly GCA_025379985.1 of Phyllomedusa bahiana. NCBI lineage: Eukaryota > Metazoa > Chordata > Amphibia > Anura > Hylidae > Phyllomedusa > Phyllomedusa bahiana. Next base: position 11,010 of record JAODAL010024721.1, on the reverse strand, counting down.
GAGTGAACTCTCTCATTTCCATGATGAAATAAATGGTGACACAAGTGTAGAAGATGCAAGCTGCATAGTATTGTTGTTATCTAAGAAAAGGTAAGTATCTACAGCATCAGAATATTTTGTAGAAAATGTGTCAAATTTCTTTGCTTGTCAGTGGTTGCTTTATGTTAGTTCTATAATACAATTAAAGTAGTTTACCAAATAAAAGTATCTATTTGCGATAAGAACCATGAATGTAAATATGTTTTTGTTCCTTTGGAATCTTCTTAGGGGCAGTTCACACGGCTGATTTGGGCACAGATTTCAGCCGTATTGAGCGCCGTCTTTGCGCTGCAATGCGGCTGAAATCCGTCCCAGTGATTACGGCAATCCACAGTTCTCATAGAGAACTATGGATTCCGTCTCCTCTCCCCGCTCGGCGAATCCGACGAGCGGGGAGAAAGTGACATGTCAATTATTTACAGCGTGTACACGTCGTGAATAATGAATGTCTATGGGGCTGGCGAGCTTCCAGCCCCCCGCCGGCAATAAGCTGTGTGAACTGGCCCTTACAGGGATTTTTAATTTGGAAGACTGCTTTGTAGTATTAAAATATCCTCAGGATAAATTAGTTTTTGAAGGTGATGATATCAGCATTATAATATGCATATGTATGCATACAGATATGTAATCACTTGTTAATTGCTGAAGATTTGATTGCCAAGATTTCCACAAAACTTCTGAATGTGAATCTCTTTCCCTTCACATTAGTGTTTCCGGCCTCTGAGCATTTGAATGAAGCAGTGTTGTTTCTTGCACACCAGCTGACCAGGAGCATCACTATGCAAGAAACCTAATTGAATTCTGCCCCTTCATCTTTGTGATAAACAATGAACCTGGGCGTCAGATCCCTATGATCTTTATTATGTCATATTCAAGAAAAAAAGCCAATAGCAAAATGTAGGCGCATAGCATATCTTTGGTATCATATTTGATGTGCCTACTTTAGGCGCTTTCAAATGTGTCATGCCTGCCGTATAATGTGCCTAGTTTTGGTGTACTACAGTTCACTTATACAGAGAATAGGGCGTCAACAGTTTTTTGGCGCAAACTATAACAAAAATATGGTGCAACCCTAATGGGACATGTCTACTTATGTCTTCCTTTTCATGCCCATAGCACTTAAATGTACAAAGTAACTCATTTATGGGAAAACTCACATATAGCCACATTGAGAAAAACAATAAATCCGGGCAAGTACCAATGCCTTTGCCGTGAAAAAATCCCATATCACAGGCTTCCTCCACCAAATTTGACAGTTCCCCTTAAATTTTAAAATTTCCATTCCCCCTTTTTTTTTCCCTGATTCTTTCAGACTCATTTGCACCCATCATAGCCCAGTTTATTGACTTTGGTCTCTTTGTTCCAAATCACCCATTTTCAATCTTCTACTATCCACTTTTCATACTTCGTTTGTAAACTATGATGATATTGAAGTCGCGGCTTCTTCTCTTTTTTTGGGCCACCATTCCAGACTTGTGTAATGTGCGCCATACAGTGCTTGCATGGACGTCTGTATCTCACTACTATGAAGCATACAAGTGACCTCTACTACTGTGTTTGTCACTCCAGAACTGATAGACCATATAATGAACTGACTTGTTGACTCTGGTATTTTGCCTGGATGTCCTACTCTTGACTTTTGAACCCAGGACCCCATCACCATAAGGCACAGTGCTAACCGCTGAGCCACTGTGCTGCCCAAGGTAGAGAGGTAATATGTCTTTGACATGGGTTTAGGGTGTCACCTAGATAACTTAAAACTGAGGTTATATCTTTTTCCTACTTCCCCTTAAAACAGATATCAAAGCACCCTTTTTCAGAAAATCATTGCTTTTCTGTTTTAATTGACCTTTTAAAAATTCTTATCAAATTTTTAATACTTAAGGATAAAGGTGAAGCCATATTAAGTTTATAGAGCTGGATTTTTACGTTTAAAGGAGCAACTGCAAAAGCCTTCTTCGATGAGATTTAATTTTTGTAAATTTATGTAGAAAACTAGAGAACTGTTTGTTTCCTCAAACAATACACATACAATTCTGCACCCAGTTTGTGTTGTATTGACTTCACTAGAACATATAAAATCCAGATCATTCAAGGACATTTTGTGATGGATCCTGTTCAGCTAATATAAAACATCCCTCTTCTCTATTAGGAGATGCATGGATTTCCGAGAGATACTATCTCAGATATAGCAGCTTGGTCTTTAAGAGTTATTCTACTATTCATATATTTTTATTCTTTATAAAGTGTTCTCGAATTACTTCCTAAATGTCGTATTAAAGGAATTGCATTAATTTGTCAATACAGCTTTAAAGCACTCGCTGAACCAGAAATAGCTAAACGTTTCAAAACGTTAGAAGCTAATCTATTCAAAAAGCTGGAGGACATGTTATCTAAAGACGTATCTGAAATGGTAAGTATATTTTATAATAACAACTGTTGTTAAAAATAGATACTCTGAAGAATAAGTACAAGTGCAATAAAGAGTAACTTCACATCCTATAATTTCATAGTAGTAATACACCTTGGATTCTGCTGCTGCATAATTCTCTCATTTAGGGTATGTTCACAGGACAGATTTGTCTGTTTGAAAAACGGGTTGCGGAATCCATAGCAGATATCTAAGTTTATTTTTATAAGTAGATTATCTGTTATTGTAATAAAGCTGTTACGGGTGCTTCTGCTATGCTCACTCCGGGTCACAGGCACACCCATGCCCCAGCTGCGAGCGGCACTGCGACCCGCATATCGGGCCACAGACGCATCTTGCAACTCTGTCCCGGCGTGCGGCTACTCACTTGTTCACGTTCCTGATGTCTCTGCTAGCCGGCGTGCGGCAGATGTTACATTTAAAGGACCAGCGCATCGGTGATTTGGTGATAACTGAACACTGACCCTATTTAAACCAGTCCTTTCCTGATGTTCCTTGCCGGATCGATGAGCCTTGTAGCCTAGAGAGAAAGCGTTTCCTTGAGCTCCATTGCTATGTACCATACCTATTGCCTCCTTCCCTCAACCACGAACCTCCACCGCCTGTCCTGACCTTCCTGCCAGTCCCCAACTATGAGCCAGCCTAGCGACTCTGTACCAAGCCTCACCTCGGCTGCCACTGCAGGCAAGTTGTGCCAGGGGTAGCGACCTGGGGGTTTGCCAGCAGCAGCGAGTCCTACCCGCATTGCAGCAGGCTTTGGTGACAACAAGCGGCCCCTTAGACTCTGCTCCCTGGTGTAGCTTACACCATCACCTGCAGTGGTACAGCAGACCCACTACTCCAGCCATTACAAGGGCTAATTAGCTTCTAGACTGCCTGATGCAGAACACCATGTGATTCTATCTTGTATCTAGTAAATGGGAAACATTTGGAAGCCATCTTTACTGCCAAACAGTGATACTTTGCATAAAGTCTTAACTATAAATCCTCTAAGTATTTCAACCACTTGGAATAATCAAGGATACAGATGGAATTCCATGCCTTACTGCCTGCATAAATCTACCCTAATTGATCCAATGTATACTGGGGATGCAACTCTTCTATTGGCACTCTCCCCCACATATGGTAAGATTGCAACCTCATACAACCCTTCTGACCCCTATTTAATATCTAATTAAGTCCATTTTGGCAATGGTAAAGAAATGGTTACCATCAGTAGTCCTCTCATCAGTAGGCCTGGATAACCTGTCAATGAAATATACTATTTATTCTCCCATGCCAGAGCAAGTTGCAGGCAGAATCAGTAAGTTTCAACAGACCTACAAAAAATGGATCTATGTATCGATTGAATGCTTACAATAATTCTATTAGTTTTCCTTGTGCTTTTATGATGCATAGCTGCTGTAATGTAAGCAGTTATTCCACGCTTTTTGCTTTTTATATATCTTGTTTTGTAGTATTATACCTTTTGTTTGCCTAAGTACAAATTAAAAAATGTATGTTTTGTTTTCTTTATTTATTGCAGACTTCAATTTGCCACAAAATAGTTTTATAAATTGTTTTTTTTGTTTGCATCATTATGTACAGTATGTTCTCATTATACAGCTGTTTGTGTTTCTCTTTTTGAAAAATTGTAACAAAAAAGGAATAGTTTGTTATACAGTATATATTCCATGTATAACACATACAGAGTCATATGTTTTCTGTAAGACTATTTTGTTTCTTAATTTACAGATAAAGAACAAGTTTGATCCTTTGGTGCCACGAGCAATTGATAGATGGAACCATATAGAATCTAGTGTGGAATCGATTGGTGTGTTTAGCCCCTATTTCTATGGCAAAAACCCTAGGTATCGGGTAAGAGTGATATTTGAAATACTTTAATTTCCAGTAAATGTTGACCAAGTACACAAGGTCATGTCAGAAGTTAAGAACACCCCATGTAATTTTGTTTTAGTAAACGCTGTTATTTTTTTAAATATGTGTGCTCATATCAATGTTTGATCTGTTAATGTCATTAAAAATATAACTAACAAACTGATTTTGCAACAATTTAATAAGAAAACAAAGACAAGACATATACACACCAATTTTTTGGGTGAAAAAATAAAGGTGCCTATACATATAATGTGCTACTGTGGTAATGTGCAGTACAGCCATCAGCTGCGCAGAAAAACTGCACATAATTTGACCATGCATGGGCTTGTTTTACAATGCGATTTTTGCATGGGCATCTTGTATGGGTGACCCAGATGGTTCCCGTGTGCTTTATCTATATAAAAATCAGCATCGATGAGGAAAAAAGTACAGCACCGAAATATTAATCCTATATAGACTTTATCACTGTGTTTCAATTGGAGACTAAAATATAGTTTTGAATGGAATTATTGGTGGACACTGTGATCCTAGTATTCCGATAATGTTAGTTACTTTGTTTTATTAGTTAACTAAAAGCAAATAAACAAATCAGATTAGGCTATGTTCACATGGATACAAGGAAAACTGTAGTAATCCAGCACTCGTACACGCAGGATGTTGGAAAAATGAAGAAGGTTCACTCTTTATTGAAGAAAAGAACTATAAAATCATGGTAAAAACATCCAAAACACCACAAAGTTGACGCGTTTCAGGCTTATCCTTCAGCCCTTAGTCGTAACATATCAAACAATGGTGCCATACTTCAATATATATCCACCCACCAAACCAATTACTTGTTTCACCTGATATTTAACTCTCTATATACCAACTGAAACAGAGAGAAAAAATGTATGCAAAAAATATATGCAAAAAATGTATGCAAAAAATATATGCAAAAAACAGTTTACAAGTAAAACCTAGACTATTATGACTGATATCTGAGAGCATGAAAAACATGTATAACTGCATAAACCAAAGATCATATCTATACATATAAAAATTAATATAAATAAAGTAAATCAGACTTATTATTCAGGCCATTGGGGAATCTGGTGTCCAATACTAATATCCAAAAAGCCTCCCTGTTCATCAACGCCCTCCTCCAATCTCCCCCGCGTAATGGTTTACTAACGTGTTCTATGGCTATTACTTTAAGATATTGTAAGTCACCTTGATGTACATCACGGAAATGTTTGGAGACCCCACAAATATTACGGAGGCTGGAATGAGTAGCGTCATAGATGTGTTCCCTCACTCGGATATTGAGACATCTGGTGGTGCACCCTATATACTGCACCTTACACTGATCACACCAAATAAGGTACACTACATGTGTGGTATGACAGTTTATAAAAGTCTTAATTGTATAACTTTTGCCTGTTGTAAAAGATTCAAAATGCTCCGCTTTAACCATAAATCTACATTGCCCACATCTACTGGTACCGCATTTGAAGGATCCTTTTAGATCAATCCAAGAATTTTTTCGACGGTTAGAAGTATTGGTTATCATGCTAGGGTAAACCATGTTTCCAATGGTTTTGGGTCTTTTGGATATAAATTTACATCCATTTTTGAGAATTTCTTTTAGGACGGGATCCACTGTTAGCACAGGTAGAAATTTATTGATAATATTAGTAATCTCAGTAAATTGTCTGCTGAACATCGTAGTGAAACATAGCGCAAAATTTTCATCTTTTTTTCTTTTTTTATTACCAAGTCCAGTAATAAGATCATCTCTATCTCTGCATTGAGCCTTATTTATCCCTCTCTGTATCTGCCAAGTTTTATACCCTCTATTTTTTAACCTGTCACTGATAACTCTCTTTTCCTTTTCATATGTCTCAGCCCGGCTGCAATTTCTTTTAGATCTAATAAATTCTCCAGTGGGTAGATTGTTAATTACATGACTGGGATGGCAACTAGAGGCAAAAAGGATACTGTTCCCTGATATGGGTTTCCTATAGGTTTGAGAATGAATCTCACCACTAACAGGATCACCCATCAACCTGAGATCCAAAAAAGCAATGTTTGTTCCTTGAATTTCAAAAGTGAATTTTAAATTCTCTTGGTTTGAATTAATGTAATCCACAAATTTGGATACAGACATAGACGATCCCTGCCAAATTAGCAGGGTATCGTCTATGTACCTCCCATACCAGAAAATTTCAGAGGCAAATGGATTATTGGAAGAATAAATGTACCTCTCCTCCCACCAAGAAACATAAATGTTTGCGAGAGATGGGGAAAAACAAGCCCCCATGGGACATCCTTGAGTTTGCAAGTAAAAAGAATCATAGAAAAAGAAAAAATTATGTCCCAACAAGAACTCAGTTACCAATAGAATGTATTGTTTGAGATAATGATCATAACTGGTGTATCTATCTAACTGGCATGTGAGTGCTTGTAAGGCAAGGTCGTGTGGTATAGAGGTATATAATGCAACGATGTCACATGAGACCCACATGAAGGCAGGCTTCCATGTGACATCTTTAAGACACCTGAGGACCTCAGTAGAGTCCCTAAGAAAACTTGGTGATCTAAGTACCAAAGGTTGTAAATGGCAATCTAACCAGGTATTTAAATGTTTATAGATAGAATCAATCCCAGATATAATAGGGCGCATGGGAGGAGGGGAAATCCCCTTATGTACTTTAGGTAATGCGTGTAGAATCGGAATTTTAGGAAATTTAATACTCATAGCTTCCTTCTGTTTGTCCGAAAGAATTCCTAAAAAAAGCCCTTCTTCCAAAAGTTTGTCTACCTTTCTGGAGAAAATATTGGAGGGATCTGACGTTAATTTTTTGTAAATGTGATCCTCATTTTTCCAACATCCTGCGTGTACGAGTGCTGGATTACTACAGTTTTCCTTGTATTCACCATTTCATCTCCAGCCGGATGATTTCCATTGCACCGTGCCCTGAACAGGAGGATTTACGTACCCTGCTTTTCCCAAAGTATCTGGTGAGCTGTGTTCACACTTTTTTCTATCACATATGTTCACATGGAGCGGGGCGGGAGGGGGGGGGGTGGCAGCCCACCGGCCCCATAGACATTCATTATTCTCGGCGCGCATACGCTGTTAATAATTGACATGTCATTTCTCTTCCCGCTCGGCGTATTGTCCGAGCGGGGAGAGGAGATGTAATCCATAGTTCTCTATGAGAACTGTGGATTACCATAATGACTGGGACATATTTCAGCCCGTAATTTGCGTGGTACAGCGCGAAATACGGGCTGAAATACGTCCCAGAATAAGCCGTGTGAACATAGCCTTAGGGTTAGCCAAGGTATACATAAGCCATACAAATAAAAAAAAATATACATTATTCCTATACAAATGCTTTTAGGGAAATTGAAAAGGTGCATAAAACCCCCTCAAACATCACTCAGCGGAATAAATGTATATGAGGGATCGGGTTAACATTTTTTTGTCAATGTCATAGAGTGTGCCATACAGCTAGCTTGGGTCCAGATTTATCCATTATGAATCCATAGCAAATTCTGCATGTATCACATATGAATTTTGTTGTGCATTTTGCCACAGGTTGGTCATGTAATTCGTTCTCTGCATTGTAGCACAGATTCAGCATGCCATGAATTTAAATATCTGTAGCATTCTGCTCTGATTTTTGTGTGCCATTTTTTTCCAGTACATACTAAAAGGTTTTAAAAAAAAATCTACTTGTATTGTCCTGTATATTGCTGCAGATTTGTAGAACCTATAATGTAAATCTGCAATAAATCCACCACATCTTGACCCAGCCCTTTAAGGAATGTATTCTTTACATTGTTTCTGCCGCAGTGTATTGATGCTGAGGAAGTACATCTTTTCTTAAAAAAAAAAAAAAAAAAGAGAATTATATATGTGGAAAAATTATTTGTTGAAACTATTGTTGAAAAATATGTTTCTTTTGCTGTTCTGTTTAATTGAATAAACTTTATACATTCTATATGTGCTTTTTGACTAGAGGAAAAATATTGATATCGTTGCCTGTAAAAAAAGGAAATTTGATGGAGCTTCCTTACCTTTTCATAGATCTGTAGCTTGTAAGCCTGATGTAGAGAGGCAAAGGAGAACATATTTTGATTGAGCTGCATGTAGATACGGCATTGCATATGGCCTCTTGAATGCTGAGAAATCCTAACAGCAATTTATTTGTGTGGTCTTTTCCTAGAATTATAAAGAGATGTTAACATGATTAAATTATACCTCCAAACTTTTAGAGATTGTAAAGAGGGATTTATCATGCCACGCTTCTAACCACACCCAAACAGATAACATCACACCAAGACATGCCTCTATCCATGCCCAAACACATGGCATCACACCAAGACATGCCTCTAACCATGCCCAAACACATGGCATCACACCAAGACATGCCTCTAACCACACCCAAACACATGGCATCACATCAAGACATGCCTCTATCCATGCCCAAACACATGGCATCACACCAAGACATGCCTCTAACCACACCCACACACATACATGCCAACTTCTTAGATAGCCATAAAGGGACACATTTTCAGGATCGCACTATATCCAATGATATAATATTAAGTAAGTTGTTATGTAATATACAGCCAACGAGCAATCAGATACTTTTTAAAGCAAGATAGTCAGTTTACTGATGCAAATCTGTTTTCTAAATGAAAAAGAGGGACATTTAAAGAGCTAAGAGGGACAGAGGGAGAAGGGTTACAAATAGGGACTGCCCCTCTAAATTAGCGACACTTGGGAGTTATGGTAAACAGCAATAGAAAGCAAGTTCTAATGTGATAACCTAAGTGAATCTGCAGAGGCATAACTTGAAGCTCATGGGCCCCAATGCAAAAAGTGAAATTGAACCCCCCAGCTACCACGTGCCATTTATAATACTGGTATCTTTCTATGTGGCAAAAGGGCTTTTTGGCCCATCAGGCTGCAGGGCCCAGTAGCGACTGCTACATCTGCACCCCTATAACTACACCCCTGTGAATCTGTGTTGATGTCTTGTTGCGCCCTGTTCCTCTTGGCTGCTGTAATCTAATATAAAAAAACAGGGATGTCACAACATTGCATACAGCTGAAAAACCATAGGACTGGGGTGTTGTAGGGGGAACAGTACATAGTATCTAAAGTAAATATATAGCAATTTATTTTGATTTCCACTTTTACAGTAGCTTATAGGGATTTTCCCATCTCATTGTTTCACAGCCAACTTTAGGCTTGTATTTCCTGTCCAGGCTCAGCTCAGTTTTACTGGCATTTCAGTTCTGCTATTCCTTGATGAGCTGGTGAGAGGAACATTGGTGATTGATGGGTTTTAAACAGCAGGGCACAAGGTTACACAGCTCTAAAAGGTTAAAGTTCATCAGTAAAAAAGATATAGAAATATGTGTGGCTCACCTATTGAAGATTAGTGTCCATCCTTGCAGTATCCAACAATGGAGTGTATGCAGTCCAAGCATGCTGTTGGCCAAGCAGCGATCCAAACAAAGACGCCCCGGAAGTTTCAATCCGGCTTCAGCACAGTAAATGCGCCGCAAATGAATCCTCCGCTCGGTGGCTTGCAAACAACACTCACTTTATTAGAAAAAATGTATAAAAAGACAGCGTACGAACGCGGTGCACGTAGTGTAACATGACTAACGTGTTTCGGGCTTGCAAGCCCTTGTTCACAGTAACTTGACTAGGTATTGCCGTCACTATTTAAAACCAATGGACAACCAATCAAATTGAAAAGTTACAAACACGTGACTAAGATAAAAAACCCCGGAACATGGAGGATGAACAGGAACCTGTATAAGGTAATACATGAATTTGCCAAAAACAGAGCTGTATTATCGATTTAGTTTCTATATTTATGCACTTTTAGATACAATAAATCTTACATCTTTATCTATAATGCTAATTAACATATAATAGGTCTATGCAATGATTTAACCCTACTGATTGTAAATTTACCAATAGCAAAGCTATGTATATTAGATCAGATATCTTTTTGTTTCTATTTATATAATTTTGGAAACAACAGACCCTATATTTCTTTATATGATGCTAATAGATATATAATAGGTCGGTACGATAATTCAGCCCTTCAGGTATCCGTGTTCCTAATTTGATAATCCAAAATGCTTCTTTTTGTCTTTGTTTTTTTGTCCAATTGCCGCCCCGGAATGGACGGGCAATGTGCTCTATGGCATAGAATTTGAAGCTAGATAGATTCCCTTGGTGGCACTCTATAAAGTGTTTTGCGGCGCCAGACATTTGGCCCTGTTGTTTTTTATGGACGTTAAATGTTCTGAAATACGGGTCTTCAGTTTGCGGATAGTGCTACCCACGTATTTTTTCTGGCAACTAATGCATTCAATTATGTGTCACGTGTTTGTAACTTTTCAATTTGATTGGTTGTCCATTGGTTTTAAATAGTGACAGCAATACCTAGTCAAGTTACTGTGAACAAGGGGGTGCAAGCCCGAAACACGTTAGTAAAGTTACACTACGTGCACTGTCGGGGGTCGTTTACCAACACTGGGGGTCACCCGTTTGTCCCGGTACTCCAAATCACGATTAGGGGAACATGTATCGGCCGATTAGAAACTGAGTCAGAAGCAGAGTTCTGGTTCGAACTCATTCTGGT